>JAVSCE010017669.1:0-141918 GCA_032199065.1 Smutsia gigantea | reverse complement strand
AACAATGAGGTGAAAACTGTCTGAGCTTGTCAAAATATCTCTCAGCTCAGATTCAAAAGAGGGGTAGAAATGTAAAACCCGCTGAACCTGACGTTACCAGACGACCATAATTTACTGTGTTATTGTAAGCAGCCCAGCACCTGCACACCTGGGGCAAACACTGTGGGTGACAAGCAGTTCAGCGCCCAGGTGTCTCCGGCAGCTCCAGTGTTCCCAGACCCAGACAGCAAACCCCGTCAGCCTGTCTGCCCTCTCAGAACCTTCGTTTCTCCTAATCCACCAACTCTCCCGTGCACACAATCTCTAGCATTCCCCTTTAGCAACAACCATTTCCTCAGGCTTGTGCACGCTAAAATGCCCGGATGGAAGCAAAATTGGTAAGGACTGAAAGCATCAGAATACAGAGTTACAAATATGAACCAGTCCTGTTAAACCTGACCTTGTGGACAAATATAAAATATAAATTACAGAGTTAGGTAGTTTTTGATTCCCGCAGCAATTTACTGCACTCAAAATGTGAACGTCAATGAGATAACCCCTTGGGCAGGAGCAGCCGGGGATCAGGAGGTGCAGTATGGAATTTAGACACTGCTCACCAACAGTGACCTCAATTTCAAAAGCAGATAGAAAGAAACCTTGAAGGCAGAAACAAAGAAAAAAGGAAAAGAGTAGGGAGGAGTGGACTACCCTCTGTAATTTCTTCTACAGACTCTCCCACAACTAGAGAGGAGCAAGACCAAAAAAATGCCTGGATCACTTATTGTAACTGAAACCACAAGTTATAATACTCTCGAGAGATTCAAACTATTCAGACATCTGTTGGATAACAAATGCAGCCAAACATGCATCTTTAAAGAGGTTTCTAGGTTATGCAGCGACAGCTTCATGATCCAGAAAATAGATTATCCAACCACAGCCTAACTTGGATCCATTGCTTCCCCCAAAACACAAATAGGGACACAACACCAAGATGGCAACACTGGACCTGGTAGTATTTTTTATTTATTTAAAGATTCCAAAATTTTAAAAATTACTTTGGAACTGCAGAAATACACGTGCATTTTTATGCTCTTTTGGTTTAAGTAATAAATTTCTCCATTAAAGCAAAACATACCAGAAAGTATTTAGTAAGAATGAGATGTTGCATTATCAATCAAGCCTACCTTGACTTCAGTAATTTTTCATCTCACTTACATTTGGTATAGCCATAAGTGTGCTCTGACACTTTCCAGAAAAGACTGTCCAATCCAGGCAAACATAAGTGGACCTCAATGATCATGAAGATGCTTGCTCAAGTAAAGCAGACATGAAAATAAGCATTATAACACATGCTTAAGGTGGACAACAACTATGAAGGTAAATCTGTAGCATATAAGGCTGTATCAAACTGAAAAATGATATATTTTGCCTCCCATCAGGCTCTTGCAAGACATTTTTTGGTCATCTTTTTGCCAAGGAATTCAGAACATGTTGGCCACAGACAACTGTTTGTGAAACCTTATATTGTTGATAAATAGAATAAGGGAAGAGTTAAGCAGACTGAAAGGGGATAAAGAGAATCTGTAAATTCCACACACCATATAGAATTTGTGTATATAATCTTTGTAGCCTATTTGAAAGCTGATGCAAAATTGTCCTGGGACAAGTTCTGAAACAAATTTCTTTCTTCAAGCTGTTTCTTTTAGATATACCCTTATATGTGCTATGAGAAACAGCAAACCATTACTGAAAAGATAATGAGCAGATCCAAGACACACTGATCCTTAAAACAGGCTGCTTAATGCTTCAAGTGGTTTTCCATTTGGAGTCACACTAGAATGTCCTGGGAGTTTTTTCAACCTCTCAAGCGAGCACGTAAGTTTCTCCCAGGAAGTCGTGAGGTGGTGTAGTTTGAGAGAGTACCCAATCCCTGACCACAGCTAGTTGATGACAACTCCTTTCAGAAAACAGTTAAAAGATGATGGCATTGCCTAATTCTGCTTGAAATTTGTAAGAAAATATTTCATGAAGAAAGAGATGCTACCCAAATTATATAGCAATAAATAGAAACTTGTTTATAAAATTAATACTGGAGTGAAAATGAATCAGTTTTTAGTTCACAACTCTTAAAGATTAGCATCTTTATCAATGGAATTTTCATAATCTAATAAAATGTATAGTCTAACTTCCTTTTACTACACATAAACTTTCCTTTTGATCTCTAATAGTGACAAGGACAAATATTTCAAAAAAAATTATTTTGTTTCAGTATCCTCTCCTTCCACATGGCAGAGTGCTCTACACAGAAAAAAACTGTTTAAAAATGTCTTGAAGATGTGTGCATCCTGATAATGCTTCCAATCCTTTTCTTGATTCTTTATTCTGTCTCTCTTATTGTCTATCCAACCATACAAAAACACCCAGTTTTCCCTGTGTAGCCGATACCAGCAAACACCACTACTGGGAAATTTAGCTCCAACAAATATCATAGCTGTTCTTCAAGAACAGAAAAAATTTAAGTTAGATACACACAAGAAATGACAGCAACATTCTAGGCTTGCATCTCAGCTATACATGATGCCTCACATCTCCAGTGTGAGTTTTATTTTCTGTTTGAAACGCACCATATTTTTTAAGACTAATGAGACCTTTAGTTGTGTACCACGTGTCACCATCTAGAAAGCACAACCATAGGCATTAGTTCACTGTCATCTCCTGGCTTGTGTCAGAGTAGGAAGTCTCATCTTCACATCGCATCTAAGGAAGAGGAAACGTGGAAGGTTATGAGACCTGCTCAGCATAATACAGCTAAATGGTGCTATGGGTCCTGTGATCTTTTTCTGGTCCCCTACCTTTCCCATACACATCTCTAGACACACATTTCTTCATCTCTGCAAAAAGTAAAGTTCCCTATATTGACCATCATTTTTATGTGTCCCTAAGATTGTGGGTGTGGAGAAAATTATTAATAAAGTCAATCTCTCTCACCTCTTTCTCTTTCACACACACATGTATGCATATACATACATATATTTTTTTCCTCTGAACTACTCTTACTTCTCGCCTTACACTCATATTAGCCCCGATCCTAATACTTTCAGCACTAAAAGGAAATACAGGTTGACAAATGATTTTTCTCTGCTTTCATTGAATATTATGTCCCTAGCCACACCACACAGATACAACATATAGGATTTCTTGTCATCCTTTTTTTATAAGGGCATATATATGCTTCTCTGCATATTTTTTTCGTAGTCAAGAACACCACATAGAATATGATTCACTCATTAGATCCCTCCTCTTGAAGGCAGGCACTTGATTCCGGTTTTTGTTACTATGAACACTGTCCCAGTACACATTTGTGTACATGAATCCTCATATGCTGCTGCTTATATTTACGTGGCATAGACTCCCAAGAGTAAAAATGCTGGGCCAAAGTTAGTATTTTTAATTGCAATACATATTCCAGTTTATTTTGTTTAAAAGCCTACAGGTCCTTAGTTTTCTATCAGCTATGTATGAGCAACAGCATCTCCCCTTAACCAAGATGTCTTTCACAAGGACACACACACACAATTAATTGTATTATTAGGCAAGTGAATCCTAAAACACTCAGATCCTCTCAGAAGGTTCTTGCATTGTCCTTTAAAGTAGGAGGAGAACCTGTAAGACAAAATCCCCATGCTTTGGGCATTGTGCCACTCTGGTGCC
This sequence comes from Smutsia gigantea, assembly GCA_032199065.1. Taxonomy (NCBI): domain Eukaryota; kingdom Metazoa; phylum Chordata; class Mammalia; order Pholidota; family Manidae; genus Smutsia; species Smutsia gigantea. The sequence goes on along the minus strand of JAVSCE010017669.1, from coordinate 138,228 downwards.
ATTCTGTGGATGAAGGCCCACAAGAGAGTGCAGGCAAGATCTACATGGCTCTGAGAGAGCAGGGGAGTTTCAATAAGGCCCCGCAGAATTCAGCCGTGGATACTCGAAACTGAAAGCAGTGCTCTGGAGTGCATTTCTCCCTCTGATTCACCATCCAGTTACTTTTCATGCAGATCTCACTCTCTGACTGGGATCTCCTAGCATTTTGCATGCATCTCAAAGACGGTTTCCATTACCCTTCCGGTCATGAAACTGTCATTCTGGACGTGTGCTCCATACAACTAACAGTATTCAAAAGTGTGTAGATATTTTAACATACCCTTGATTTTTTTGTTCTCTCAATGGAATATAGGTTTATGACATAGGCCAAAAAAAAAAAGGTTTTGCAGAAAGTGTGATGCAATCAGCTGTTAATTACTAGAGTCTTTGTTACCAAATCATAACGATTTTTTTTAAAACATCCAGAGAAAGTGTTCAATAGATATTCTGGGTAGCATTTTTTTTTTAATCTGCAACTATCGCCATGTGACATCTTAACTATCCTAAATGAGATAATGTCTTTAAGGTAAGTATCCAGAAATTTATAAATCTTTATAGAACAGCACAGTGGTCACTGAAAAATGACACAGTCCTAGGGCTGGCTTCTATGTAAAAATGCCATTTAATACGTCTACTGCTGAAATCAAATCTTAGAAGTAAGTTTCTATGCCTATTCTATTTACAACACCATTAAAGAAAATTTTCTCATCACTTATAAAAATGACTAATAATGTAAGGAAAGGCTTCAATGAACTACTAACTCCATAACTTTCATAATTCAGAGGACTAATATATATGCTCTGTGAGAAGAGGGGAAGGGAAAAGGAGGGAAGGAGGGAGACTTTTAGTTGGGCACCTACAATATATGTTACTTTGATGCCCTCTCTTTTTTAGGGTGAAAATTACCTAAGTGCTTTAATATTTCTTATAAATCATACTATCCTGGTCAGTTATTACTGTAGTTGTCTGATGACTTCTCTCTAAATTTGCCACATCTCTTTCTTTCTTAGTGTAAAGGCTGGAATTGAAGCATTATGATATCAAGTAAATATTCAAATGTCTTTGGTTGATAAACTCCTGGTTTCTTTCTGTCCTTTTTGTTAATGTATATATTTAGAGAGAGAAATGATTTGCAAGAGGTATTGGACATAAAGTTCCATAATTTTAATCCTTTTAATATCCCCAATGAAATGTTTAAAATTAGTAACATTTTAAAGGGGGATGTTAAAATGGTTTACCATGGTTATAATGAGAACTTTCATGCAGTCACAATCTTTTTTGCCCAGGCTTGTCAACAGAAGACCACCTACAAGAAAGTGTAGGACTTGAGATATGACCTAGAGAGATGGCAAACTTGTAGGTTAGATGGAAAAGCAAGTGGTGACTTAATACCCATCTCTCTTTCATGGAGAAAAACTGCCTGTCCATTAGCTAGCCTCATGCACTAGCTATCCTGCTTTTTATTTCCCTTTATTTAATAAGGTGTTTCAATAAATGGATTTCAATGTAAAACATCCATATAGTATTGAGCAAGACTGACCACCATGATCTTAACAACTGAAGTAATTTAACTAGCTTATTTTGAAGGGAAGACTACATAACAATTTTGAGCAATAACAATTACAACTTAAATTGCACAAAAACACAGTTTTTGTCATCTGTGAATGAGGTCCCTTTCACAAAATATTCAGATAAAACCAGATTTTTTTTTAATGTAGTTTACAGGACTGATACCATAAAAAATTCAGAAAACCATTTAGGGTAATTCTACTTTTATGGTAATTACCAGACACAAAGCATCTATGAAGAGAAAAAACAGGTAAGAAGGACATTTGTTTGCTCCTAACTGCCCCACTGGTGCCCACTGCACCCTATCTATTATCAAAATTTAAGTCCTCACTGAACTTTTTTTCCAGGTTTATTAACAGAGTAATTCTATTTGCAGGTTAATTAAGGCTATTGTTCTCAAAGTCTCTTCAGAAAGAATTCAGTTTATGCCTCAATATGAGGGAATACTAGAAGCATAATTTCCTATATTTGTGGAGAGTTTCACACCCTGTATTCAGCAAGCAATTTTTAGATTTAGTAGGTTTGTTTTTCCCTATGTAGCAAGAATTATTCTCCCATTCAATGATACATAATCTTGTTTTACTCCATATCTTAAGATATGTGAGAGATGAACCAGATAATGTTTACTATCTGGCTGTAATCATAGTTTGCGGGGAATTATACAATGATTCTTCCTCAAATCTACTACTTATGCAAATGTATGATTAATGCTCAGATGATGAATTTTTTTGAGAAGCCAAAATGTACACCAACATATGTGAATTCCCTTTTAAATCCAGATTTCCTGAACCTGTGATATAGTAGAGAATGTTCTTCTTTTTGTTTTACATTTTTTGCTACCTAGATGTATTTCAGCAAAAGAAGCTATTTATATATTTTTTATATTGAGTTATTGTGACATTCCTCAAAGTAAAAAATAAGTAAATTTATAACAAAATTATAAAATAATATGAGGGATCCTAAGAAAAATAAATCTGTGGATCTAGAGATGAAAACAATCTCAAGCCATGAGCAGCTTGTGTTTATAGAGAAGAAATCACACCACAAAGCATGACTCTTTCCTTTTGGCAAATATAAATACAGGGAATGAAGTGGAAGTCATAAATAGAGTCAACTTTTTATTTCAGTAAAAAGTCCTCATTAACAAATCTTTACTTGAAAAATTAATTCAAATTGGCTGATATATGCAACATAGTATGTTTTACACTAAGTAAATTATTGGCATAACAGGAAATAAGAATGATAGCATTTCATTGAAGTGCATTGTATGCTTATGGACACTGAAAGGTAAATACTAGATGGGAATTTACTTAATGTCATCACTGAAAAATCTGAACATAAGCTTAGACATATTCTTGCATTTATGTATACATATTTAGTACTATGTTATACCACAATTGCAAATATTTCCACATTTAACTCTCTTCTTCCTGACACAAAGGAGCCCAGTACAATACTCTAAGGTACTGAAGTTAGTCCTGCAATGACCTAGGACCCTCCCTTCTTAACCTTACCCTTACAGGTAAGGCTACCCTTAGCCACATCTAACCTTCCTAACTGGTACCCCTTCACAGCAGCCTAATGTATGCTGAAAGTTACTAACAAAAGTTGCAACTATGGTCTTTATTATGGGAGAAAAAAAGAAAAAAACTGGGCTAAATAGCAATTCCCAAAGAGCATTCCAGGAAAAGTTAATAAGTACATTAAAAACTAACTTCAAAAAAACTAAGGACTAACTTCAATAACCTTAGAGTATTGTACTGGGCTCCTTTGTGTCAGGAAGAAGAGAGTTAAATGTGGAAATATCTGTGACTGTGGTATAACATAGTACTAAATATGTATACATAAATGCAATATGTATATAAAAATGGGCCCATAAGAAAAAGAGAGTGGAAAAATATCTCCTACCAACCAAAATTTAACATGTTTTCTTTATTGAAGAATGTCTTTTATATGCTAAACTGAATTATGATCTTTAAGAGAGGTATGTAGTAGGCAATGTTAACAAATTCATTTCACCATAGACCTTTTCTCTTTTTCAATTAAGCCCCTATTATCACATTCTGGAAGTTTCCATAGAATTCATGGAACCCCATTTTGAGACTGCTAAAGGTAAGAGGAAAAGCCTAATGTGGGATTTATGATAACCGTCTTTGGTAAAGTTTGGTATTTTCATGAGGAGAGCAGATACAGATACCCTATAATCATATCAACACACTGATTATTGTAAGGTATGCATTTGTAATGTCTGTTCAGCAAAGACAGCAGTAAGTGAGAGTGAACCAGGAACAGACAAGGATGAGGCAAGAGAGGCACCTTGGTGCAGAACTGAAGGAAACATGTCCTTGCACAATCCTGAGATTATGTCTTCAAATTTGGTGCCTGAGGCACCTCTATCTCCTAGCCCCAGCTTGGGGTCTTTAAAAAAGATGGACCATCTCATTTTATTCTTACAGAATAATTTTGCCTACAAAACCGTAAAACCGTATTTTATTACTATATTACTATGATTTGTAATTAATTTTATAAAATTATTTTAAAAAAAATTTTAATTCAAGAAACACAGAAGAATATAAAATAAAAAGTGAGGTTCTCTCAACCACACAATTCTACTCCTAGGTATGTCCACAAGAGAGTTGAAAATATATGTTCATACAGAAACTCATACATGAGTGTTTATAGCAACATTATTCATATTAGCCAAAAATTAGAAACAAACCAACTAATGAATATATAAAAAGGTGGTATGTCCACACAATGGAATAGTATACACTGCTAAAAAATGATTGAGGTCTTGATACATGCTACATGGATGAATCTTGAAAGCACAGGCTAAGTAAAAGAAGGCAGACACAAAAGGTCGCATATTGTATGATTCCATTTACATGATGTATCCAAGTAGGAAAATCGAGAGTGGCAAAAAGTAGCTTAGTGGCTCCCAGGGCATAGGGGTGAAGGGCATTGGCAGTGACTCCTAAGAGATATGGGGTTTCTTGTTGAGGCGATGGAAATGTTTTCAAATTAGTGAGTGGGGATGGTTGCACAATGTTATGAAACATACTAGAAATCACTGAATGGTACATTTTAAAATGGTGATATATGATATATGAAATACTGCTCAATAATATTTTTTTAAAAGAAGAAAAAGTAAGGATCTGGTCACCTTCCCTCCTGTAACTAGAGTTTATAGAGTACCTATTATATGCAGAGCACATTTGTAAATGTCTTACTTCATTAATTCATTTAATCCTCAAAAGAACTCAATGAGGCATCTTTTAAAGATAAGAAAGTTGAAACAACAGAGGGGTTAAGTAATTTGTCCGAAGTCCTATAGACAGTAAGAAAGAGAGCTGGGCTTAACAAACCAAGCAGTACGGACCCAAAGCTCAGGCTGCACACTGATTACCAGCCATTGTGACCATGAAAGTTGGGGTACATACTTAACAGATAACTTTCACTGAGGGAGTGCAGGCACACACATGCGCATGTGTGCATGTAGCTGGATAAAAATTATACACATAGGGCTATCCTGGAGATCAGCAAACTGTAGCCTGGAGGCCAAATCAGGCCCACTGTCTGTTTACATACAGCCCATGAGCTAAGAATAGAAGAAGGGATTTTATATTTTTAAATGGTTGAGAAAGATGGGAATCAAAGAAGAGGAGCATTTCATGACACACAAAAAGCATATAAAATTCAGTGTTTTGCAACAGTCATCCTCATTTAACTTTTGTCTGTGGCTGCTTTTAAACTATCAGGGCAGTGCTAAATAGTGGCAACAGAAGGCAATATGACTCCCTCAGAGCATTAGCTATTTCTATCAGGCCCTTTAAGAAAAGTTTTACTGACCCCTGGTTTATACCACACATGACACACTAAAACTTTCTTTGGTCACTGTCCAGATTTCCTTAATTTCTTTAAGGGGCCGAAAAATCAGAATACACCTAAATTAGTAAATATCTCCCCAAATGATGAAAATGTCATTTGCCAAACTGCTCTCCAAATGGTTGGATTAATTTATCTGTCTCCTAATGGAGTGTGAAAATGACCTACATTTTGGTGGCATAGATGCCTGGATTTTGAGAACGTCATGCCTGTCTCCCCTGAACACAGGCTCTGCCCATAGCTGCTCAGCAGCCACCCAACGCTGATGCTCAGTCCTGAGCAGAGCCGTGCAGTGGGCTACGTGGTCAGGCCAGTGTTGCATAGGTTGTATAGAGGGACTCATCTCTCATTCTTCAACTATCCTTACTTTCCTAGTTTGGGTATGTATTGTGGAAGCCTCTGTTCTTTTCTGAGCAGTTAGAGAATTGGAAGCGTAGCTCCTCCTCTTTCTGCTGTCCCCCTGTGGTGGACGGGTGGGCCATCAGCTGCCTCCCCATTCGGTGCTGAGACATCCATTCCCCTGCTGCTGGCAGCTCATGACTTTCAGTTGTTTCATTCTTTGGGAATTGTCTTCAGCTGAACAAAGCCACTTACTTGATTAATGTCATATCCCCTTTCCAGAGGCAAGTGCATCCAATAACTGGTCAGTGGAAGAATATAAAAACTCATCCACCTTGACATTAGGCAGGACAATTATAAAGGGCCATCCCAGCTCAGAGCTCCCCATATAATCCACTAAGGCTCAGTTAATTACAGTGAGACTTTCCCTGCCCAGTTCTTTCATTGCACAAAGATGCTGCCCTGAGAACACTATCCCATAAATTGTCTAAAACCAAATCTGCATTTTAGAGTCTGTTTCTTGGGGAAACTGAGTTAAAACACTCCTCTCTAATTTTGTGATGTGATATTTGAAACAATGGCTGAGTTTAGGAGACAAAAACCAGGACATATGGCTCAGTCTCTTCCACTCTTTTCTGGGCCAGCCCTCATGCAGATAGGTTCATGGTCGCCAGCCTTCATAGGGCAAGCACACCTGAGGCATGCCTCACGTTATGCTTTGCCAAGGCAAATCTGAGCAACCACCAATCTCTTTTTCACAGAAATGAGCTCTAAACTGTGTGACAAGGAAGATGGCTGTGGGAATCTTCTTTGAAGTCTAGATTTTCCCCAGGATTGGATCGCCCAGAATCTAGAAATAATTGAAGACACTAGGAAGTCCAATTGTGGCAGTAAACCTAACCTAGGATCTCCAACTAGGCCTGATCAATTATTATGTTCATTAACATAATTAACATTTCATCTTTATCTGCTTGATTCTTTTGTCTTTGGCTTCTCATTTGGGCGGAAGCTCTGGGGCAGGAATGAATCACGATCATCATCCTAAACCCACACTGACAGAGAACAGCACTATTTGTATCCAATAGGTAAACCCTTGTTCCTCATTATTAACCATTAACAGTCTAATTTAACAGAACTAATAGTCTGATTTGCCTACCCCAGCAACTCCTTAGATTGGGGCAGGTCTAAGTTCAAATCCAGCTTGGGCATTTGTGATTTAGGAAAGCAGTTTTCAAATAGGAAAACTGAGCCTATTTCCTTATTTGTTAATAAATCTAAGAAGATCCATCTCAGACTTAGTTTAGGGATTAAAAGCAGTAATATTCATAAAGTGCCTCCAGCAATACCTTATATAGTGGGTACTCAATAAATGTTATTAGCTTAGTAAGGATTAAAAACTATTTTTTAATATACCCAAGTGGGCCTTTTCTAGATTTTTCAGACATTATAAAATCCTCTCTTCTCTTCTTCCAAAAGGGAGGAAGATGACTTTTCATCCTAAAAAGACTATTTCAGGCAAGATTTCTCAACAGTGAGTCAGTAAATCAGGTTTACACCAAAATTAACAAGGTAACAAGTGTCAGAGAATTAGAAACAGAAAGCAACAAGCAATCACATCCGTTTCCCTCTTTATGTTACAGAATGCATGCAGGGATGCTCTCTGGATGTGTGTGTCCATCCAAAGTTCATATGTTAAATCCTAACCCCAATGTGATGGTATTGGGATGTGGAGCCCTATGGAGGTGACTATGTCATGAGGGCAGAGCCGTCAGGAATATGATTAGTGACCTTATAAAAGACAGCCCAGAGAATCCCCTTGTCCCTCCCATCATGTCAGGATGGTGGAGAAGACAGCATCTAGGACCCAGTAAGTGGGTCCTTACCAGACACTGAATATGCTGACTCCTTGTTCTTGGACTGCCCAGCTTCTGGAACTATGAGAAATAAATTTGTGTTATTTAATCACCCACTGAATGGTATTCTGTTATAGCAGTTGATATTGATTAAGAGAAGAGAGAACATTCCCTTTGCCTACTAAGAACATTTTTAACTCTGGTTACTCAGTGCCCCCAAGAAGTGAGATAGCGAAGAGCTTTAAGACACTGTCCATGATGGCAGCTACCAAGCTAGGATTCTAACCAGATACTGCTCTAAGCATCAAACAACTCACGAGTTGACTTCATTCTGCTAGTACGTGGCAAAGGAAGAAGTGAAGCCTGTGGTGATTAGTCCCATCACCTCCTCTTCTTGTTAAAAGGTAAAACCAAGTCCCCAGATAGTTTATTTAGAAAAGCACCTTGAACCCAGAGAATAGGAAGCTGAAATGTCAGGCAACGGCCAACACTGGAAGCTCAGTGGAGAACGAGTTAACCAAGACAACAATGTTCCACTTACGTCAGGGTGAATGCAATTGATTCTGGGCATTTATTACTCTGGGGAGTTCTCAGCTGTGAATTAGCATTCAGACTAAAGATCCTGCACACTAAGAATAAAAACAAGTAAAACCAGAAAAGCTAAGCAAAGAGTGACTTTCTTTAAACTTCTGGAAAAAAAGTCCTAATATGTCACAAAGTCGTATCCCAAGAAAAGCACCTGGGATTAGTGTAGAGGTGAGTGACTTTGGAATGTAGACTCCGGGGATATAATCACTGACTTGATTTGTATTTTTAGCCTCTGATGCCTGTGATTTCATGAACTTAGAACTATTAAACCTAATAATATGAGCAGTCCAAAAACCAAGCTCAAACATTTAACACCATGACCTTCAGAAATAGTGAACTGCAGAGAGAAACTGACTGCTCTGTGAATATTTCCCTTGCCAACTTTTTCTAAATCTGTTGAAAATAAGCTTTATAATAGTCTTTTAAATATGGTGGTATTTAAAAGAGAGAGAGAGGGAGGAGGAGGAGGCAGAAAAAGAGGAAAGGAGGGAAGGAACAAAGCAGAAGGGACAGGAAAAAAGGAAGAAAAACAAGGGAAAAGGAAGGAAAGGAAAGGAAAGGGGAGGCAAAAGAAGGGAAATCCATGTCTTTCAAATATATTCCCTAATTCTTTTCAAAAGGCCATGATTATATTCCAGAAAGAAGTTTGTTTTAGACCTGACCAAAAAAAAAGAAAAATTACTGAAACGTACTATTTCTGAATTCTATTAGGTATTATACATGATATAGAGCAAGAGACATGGGATATTTAAAGAATGTGCTCAATTCTTTGTAAACATAAGGTACCAGAGATTCCAGTTCAGAGGACTAGATTATTAGCTTAAGAATGGGAGAAAAGTTCTGAGACCTTTCTCAGGCTAGTCATACCAGTTTCTGCAGGAATGCAGGAATTCTTGCAAAATGGTTAGTTCTGTATATATATTGGCAAAGCTTGACTTTATGTGTGTGAGAAAAAAGCTATTTCAAAGTGTTGACAACATCCTCCATTTAAAAATATTTATTTCTTTACTTTTTCTTCTTATGAAAAGGAGGAAATCTGCCAGCTCACCTGTATCAAACCCCACACTTGGCACTAAGTCCACGGTTCCATGAAAGGCTCCGGCCCATGCTGAGGTAGCAGTGCTGACCGTAGTCGGATCTGTCTTTGTGATGTCACACTGGGGAGCAGGAATCCTGGCTGCACGCACTGATGGCATCAGCAGAGGCCCATAGGAGGGATCCAGGGCAGAGCCAGCAGAAGGGTGGTGGTGGTGGTGGTGACGGCGGTGGTGCATGTGGGCATGGGGGTGGTGGTGACGCATGTACACATCATGCATGTGGCTGTAGGAGGGGCTCACCTGAGATGCCAAGGGGTAGTGCCAGGACTCAGACACGGGAGGGGGAGGGGCTGGGCCAGTCTGATGCAGGCCAGGTCCTGGCCAGGGGCTGGGCTCTGCTGCAGTAAAGGTGCCCGGGGGTGCAGTGACCTGGAAGTCAGGATGAACTCCCCCCAGGCAAGGTGCAGAAGGGGGCTGGTAAGAGCTGGTCCAAAAGGAGGTCGGGAAACTACTCCGCTGGCTTGAGAGAGCTGAGCTGTCTGAGAAGACAGAAAAATTATTTACATAAGTTTCAGTTCTAGGATAGATTTGCCTCTACTTGTCCAATACTTTACAGGCAGGCTAATTAGTAGGCACTCTTTCTCCCCACACAGAGCTGAAGTGATCCCAGGTCAGCGTCGGAGCTCCCTAGGCAAGGTGATGCACGTGTTTCAAGGCGCTAAATGAGCCCCCTCCCCTTGATTACTTATGCACAGTCTAGGCTGAGGTCTGAAGGTCTGGGGTTGAAAAGTCTTGTTTCCTCCCAGGCATCTTTCATCAGGCCTGAGCAGAGGTCACAGGAACCTATGTCCCAAGTAAAGAACACTTAGGCCACAGATATGAAACAGGTAGGTAGAAAATGATGATGGCTAACCAATTTCTTTTAAATAAAAATACAATTTTTATTCAAACTCAACATTTTAAGGCTGAAAGTACAAATGGAAGAAAGATCACACTTAATTAGGCTCACCAACACTCATTTTTCATCAAGAAGAGTGTATTCCAAGCTTATTTTTTTCAGTAGAGGTCTGGAAGTCTCTGGACTGAGAATAATAATAGCTAACACTTAGTGGCAATTACCAAACGCACAATACTAGGCCAGGGGATGATCTTTTTGGATCCTCACTCCAGCTCTATGAGGTAGTTATTATTATCCCCATTTTAGAGGCGTGGGAATTGAGGCTTCACAGCTGGCAAGTAGGAGACTGGGCTTTGAAGACAGGTACCCTGCCTTCATGACTGGCACTCTTCATAGCTGTGCCACAAGAGGGCACAATTGTAACCTAACCTGAACATTTAGAATTTGGTGGATACTGTGGAAATCATGCGTGGAGGAGGTTCAAGTAGAGCCAATGGATTTGAGGTGTTTGGGAGAGGGGAACAATATCAAAGAATAGCAAAGATAAGAAAGAGGGAGAATCCTCCCTCACTTGCTTCAGTTCACCTTCTCCAGTCAACCACCACAACATATTTAAAGATGACCTACTATGTATCAAACACAGCGAGGTCATCTGGCGAGGGACAAATAAGAAAATAGACATGTGTAATGTGGTATTGTGGGTGTTTCCATAAGGGAAGTACAGGGAGAGGGCAGTGAGGCAGCCTTACTGAAAGGGGGAATAGAGCTAGCCTTGTGAAGAGGTAGGGCAGAGTGCTTAAGGCAACTGAAAAAGTACGTGAAAAAAGGCTAAAATTGACACACACACACACACACAAAGTAGCACCTGCAGGACAGAAAAAAAAATTCAGTGGGCAAAAGGTGGCCAAAATTAGACTGTAGTCTAAGAAGAACCCAGGGGGTACAGTCTTGTCAGCCACACAGTGAACATAGGTGCTGTCCTGAAGAGGTCCAGTGAGCTTTGAAGAGTTTTACTCTACAGAGTGATACAGTCAGATCTGTGTTTAGAAAGATCAATGTTTCCAGCTATATCTTGTTGTCTGCATGTGGTATAACTGAGTGAATACTGGACTTGGGAGTCTGAGAGCTCAGCCAGAGAGCTAGCACCTAGCAATCACCTTTCCCATTTCATGACCCCAAATGGATCTTTCTGTGGCTCAGTTTCTTCCACTAAAGTATTTGAATTGAAACTCCAAATATCTTCTGGCTCCATACTTCTATCAAGCTGCGAAGTGCCCTAGGAATTATTTCTATCTGTAGGTAGAGATAAGGTTGCTCAGCACATTAGTCATGCATAAATATAGTAAGATAGTATTTTCATATTGGGCTCTACACAAAAGAACCTGCTAGATCTTTCCACTGAATGAACCATATCCTAACAAGCACTCTGAAATAAAAGTATTCATAAGTCTGACATCCACGTTCTCACTTCATAAATCTCCATCATTTGACTCAACTACCACATATGTAATTTGATTAACATAATTAGGATGTCATCATAGTGTTCAAGCATTTGTTTTCTCTCACTTCCTGAACAGCTACGGCACTGGCCCTGCCAACCTATCCATTCCCCCCTGTCAGCCCTATACCAGAGTTACCATCATTCACCCCATTAGTTCTTCAGGCAGACAGATATTCCATGTCTCACATTCAAGTCTCTCCCTCACAGATCTCCAGGGATCTCAAAACCCTGGAGGAAATCCAGGAAATGATGCTCTTCAACAAGCAAAGGATGGAAGTGCATACTTCTTCAAATTTTCTAATAGTCTTGGCAAATTTTTAATTAAATGACTTTACTTTGTTATAACTTCTATCAAAAAATAACACTTAAAGCCAAACTTACTGGCATTGGGGCAAACACGTTTTATTTAAGAATTGTCTCAACATGTAACAAATGGATGCTAATGATGAGAAAGAAAATTGTAAGCTGTGAAAATTCAATTTGCCTTAAAAGGAGGCCATTTGTAGAATATTTCTGTTATACCCAAAATGAGAGCTGGCAATGTTTCAAGTTCAAAGCCCATACAAGGAGTTTATAGAAGCTCCTTATATTCTATAGCACAGTTTACCACCACCTTCATCTGCTCATAACTCTCATCCCCCAGTGGGGCCAGAATTCCATCATGAAAACTGCTGAACCCAACCCAAAGATGTGTGTCAGAGGTACACTTTTCCTTATTAAAATTCCCCCATTAAAATGTCAAAAGTACAGAGTATATGTCATTTCCCTGGATGCTTTTATTTCATTTCATTTATATTTTATTTCATAGATGTTCAAGCATTTTGGATAGGCATACACAAATGTCAATAGCCAACAAATTCCTTACCGAAAATGATCATTGAAAGTGGAAATCTGTTTTTTAAAATGCACTTCATAAAGGCTGTAAAAAGCTTTAAAATGCCCCAGGGAAAAATAAAATTAGAAGAAACTTAATATTTTCCCAGTCAGCACATCTCCTGAGATTAATAAGAAGTTTGCAGAGATCTATATAGCCCTTTTCAAAAACAGTGTTGCATTTTACAACTAAATGAAACAATATTGGATAGAAACTATGTTTATGGGCAAATCTACACTTCAAGGCCACTATTTGGTATCTTGGTTCTTAAAAAAAGTTGATACAAAGAAACAGATGATATGCCTTGTTTCATGCCTGGGAATCCTGTGCTTATCTCATATGTATGTAAATTTTTTTCATTACATGACTCTTTGCTTATGAGTATTTAATCACAGCCACATTTGTCAAATGAAAAAGCATATGAATAACTGCATGAGCTACTTTCATGCAATATTACTTTTCATCTTAGTGGAGGCAATTCAGAACTGTCTGGTGTTAACCACTCCATGGTGACTTTGGGCTCAATTGTATTTGATATTTGGATGATGTTAACACTGATAGTCTTAAACATGCAAAAAACTAAATATGTTTTGGTTCAGTTTGCATTTGGGATTAAAAAATATACACATACACCCTTATTTCTAAACAACAATAAGATGACAAAATTGATACATTGCCAGATACAACCCACCCAAAGCATGCCCAGTAATCTCACTGTTGTTTTATACCAGAAATATACCTTTGAGATAAAGAGTTTAATATGGAACATCAAGTGGTTCTTTCAATTTCATAGTAGCTGAGATACTTTTTATGTTAACTTTAAATATCTCTGGGAAAAAAATCTAAGAGCAAATGATTTAGCAAGAGAAAATTCAACATTTAATTTAAAAAATAAATTTTATTAATTTTTATTACTTAACTTTGAGAAAAATGAATATAGTAGTAAAAGGAAAATGGGGCAATGAAATGTGGAACTTCCCTCTTAAGTTATCTTGAAAATCTCCAGAAAACATAGTCTTAGAATAAATATTGATTTAAAACACAAATCTTAAAAGATAACATTTACCTTTCTATTAAGCTCAGTGGAAGAAAAAATGCTACTTCATTCTTAATCTAATGGGTCTTCACTGTAATTTAATTCCCATCCTCTTGTTCTGCTTCCCATAAAAATAAATTGTTGGGTCAGAGGTGAAAGAATGTCTGTTCCACTGTTTTCTGTCACTCAGGAATTAGGCATTACTATTATATCCAAAGATTTTCCTCTAGTTACTCTGTTCTAGAGTTGCTTAAAATGAGCCTGTGACTCTAAAATGAGAGTTTCAAGAGGTGATATCAGATGCACATACTCCTTGGAGGTGGGACTACGAGGTGTCAGGCTTCATGCTTTCCACGTGTTTGTTCTGAACCTCCTGGCAGTGGCTACCTCAGCAGCACCTGCAGAAGCAGCTCAACTCTCCTGCCTGTCTCAGACAGCTCAAGAGACCTGCCCCTCCTTTCCTTTCTCCTCTTGGCTGTGTTAGGTCAGTGCTCACTTAGAGAGGCCTTTCCTATGAGAATGAGTTGCTCCAAGCACATACTGTGTAGATCACCCAAACGACAAATATTTATTTTGGAACTACAAGAAAAAATATCAGTAAAATTTACCATTCAGCATGGTTTTTCAGACAGTGATATATTTTGCTGTGATTCAACTACTCCCTGTTCCTCTACACACAGACTTTCTGTAATAATACGTGGGCCCTAGGATCAGTGCATAGACTTATCTGTAGCTGATGTCTCTATTTGGATGGGGGGAAAGGGCTATCAGATTCATTAGGTTTCCTTAAATGAAGCCCTATCCAGTTTCTGTTAGAATGTATAATGGGATAGAGGAAATTGATATGATGTTGTACCAAATAAAGTACAAATATTTCCTGCCAGTTGTTTGCCTCACAGCTGCAAAGTACCTAAAGAGGACGTTCTTACTTCCATCAAGATTCATAAAGCATGGCCATTATTCCATTTATCAGCTGACTCTATCTTGTCTAAAGATTTACCGTAGAAACATATTCTGCAATTAAACTTAATTCAGTTTTAAATTTCTCTGTAGCACTCAAGCACCTGGGTAGCAAGGTAAAAACTTTATGCCATAAATTAGGCCCTTTAATTTAATACAGCTGGTCAGTAGCTCTTACATAAAGTATTATTGCCATGCCATCAATGTTGTCAATAGCCTTGAATACCTTCTGGGTCCAGAACACTGTGTTTTTGCCAGAAATACAAACTTCCAGAAAACAATGTTTCTGGATAAAGACCCAAGGTTGGTTTTCTATGTGCCAAATAAGTGGAAATTTATTTAAGAAAGAAAATAACATCTGATCTTCATTTAACACCTTGCACCAAGCCCTGTGCCAAATTATTCATATACATTATCTAAAAGTCTTTACAATTACCTGAGGAAATGAGTATTGTTAAACACATATTATAGTTGATTTAAGCTCAGAGAGATTTTAAGTAATTAATCCAAGATCCTGTTGTAACCAGACAGTAGTAAGCCCAAATTGAGCCCATAAAGGAATAAAATTCAAACCTGTGTTGTTTTGGCAATTAATACAAAATTCCCAATAACCCTCTTCACTGGACACAGGAATCTCTGTTATACCTCTCTTTAAAATATTATGTTCAAAATCTTTAACTACATTTTGTGGATCTCCTATGAGTCATAGCCAAGTTATGTGTATTTATATAAAACTAATTCATAACTAGAAAAAACTATGACAAAGTTTATTCACAAATGGAAAGTAAGAAAATACATTTGAAATCACAGAACATTAAAGAGAAAAGATCTCAAGAATCACTTAATACTACCCCTTCATTTTATAAATAAGAAAACTGTAACCAAAGATTTCACATAACTTATTATTAATAAATTTTCCATTAAGAACTTTTTTGTTTTCTAATCTGGGGTACATGGGATGAACTTGGTTCCAATTCAGTCGCTTAATCATTCAATTCAAATTTATTCCAGATTTTCCATATAGAAATGTATTATCCTGAGTATTAGGAAAAAATTATTTGAGAAAATTAGACATGATATATGTAGTCTTAGTTGGAAAGGGAGAGATGGAAATTAAAGAGTATACTGTGTTTTTCTGGGTTACTTTGATAAACTAAACTGACATATGAAGCTCCAAAATTTCTTGTCCTTACCTATCACTCTTCATTTCACTCAACTCACAACAGCATTTTTGCCTCTCATTTAAAACTAAGCTGAGCCCTTCTTCAGGGCCTTTGCACTGGCTGTTCCCTCTGTCTGGAACAACTTCCCCCTAGATATTCGTGTGATGAGAAGCACTCTTATTTCCTTCATGTCTGTGTTCAAACGCAATGGGATCAGAGAGAGTACCTATTATCATCCCAAGTAAAACAAACCTTGCATTTCATAACATATCTATTACCTGCCTCTTCCAGGTAGGAGGAGCTCAAAAAGCTCCTTGAGTGCTACAGGCTTAGGCTCTCCTGTTCACTGATATACTTCCACTACCTAGAACAGAAGTTGCCTAAGTCAATGACTGAAACAGGAGATAGAGTTGAAGGCCAAATTTAAGAAAATTCCAAGAAAATTGTAATAATAGTTACTAAAACATAACCAGTATCCACTCTTCCTGTACTGAAAATTGACATCTGTCTACAGGTTTTCTCTATTCAGTCATGCAGATTATGGAAAAAAAAACAAACACAGACTTTTTGCACATACACAACACCTCACTTAAAACTATTCTAGTTATGATACTATAGACAATCACTCCCATATCTGGTATAATTTTGGCTTCTTGTTCTTATATTTCAGATTAAATGATTACTAGGCTGCATACACCATTATGCTAAAAAGAAAAAAAAAGGTAGAAAAGTAGGCATTGCATTTATTACCCTCATAGGATGGATTGTCCGGGTAGGATTTATTATTGGTGTATGCAACTATTTATAAAAGCCAGCTAATTCACTGAGGTTTCCTAATTTTCACTCTCCACAAGTTATTAAGAGTATTTACCATGTGCAGTCATAATGGTTGATTCTATAAACATCTTAGGCTTTGTTCTCAATTCTGGTGGGAAGTCCATAATATTTACTAATCCAATAAGCAGTTATGCTTCCCAATTCAACTCTATCAAAGTCTTGATCACTTGACTTTATATTCCACCTTCCCTTCATAGTTACTGCTTATTTTAGTGCTCTCCATATTTACTAAAAAGAAGAAAGAAGGTAAGAAGGTAAGCAGGCAGACAGGCACACAGAAAAGAAAGGCATTGTATCTACAGATCAGGGCCAGGACCTCTCCCACAATGAAGCAGAACCACTCCTTTGAGGCTGAGAGACAATGGACCATTCATCACCCCTCACCTGCCCCCTACCACAGGTTGGACAGCCTTTCCTCAAAGCATCACCTGGGGCACTTGTTACAGTGCGATTCCCAGAGACCCCCCCTCTAGAAACTGATTCAGTAGGTTTGAGTTAGGGGGTGTGCAATCTGTTTTTAACAGCACTAGATCAATGATTATCAAATTTGAGCCTGCATCTGAATTACTGGGAAGCTGGCTAAAACACAGATTACCCCTGAGTTTTTGCTTCAGTATGTTTGGGGTGTGGTCCAAGAATTTGCACTTCTAACAAGCTCCCATGTGGTGCCCATGTTCCTGGTCCTGGAAACCACACTTTGAGAACCATTTTACTAGATGCTTCTTAGAACCAGGTGAGTTCAGAAGAAACATCCCTAACACATTTCTCTAACACTATCATTGGAATGATGTTTTATTTTTCCTCTGACCTTGTAATTATCCATTAAGATGTTAAGATGTGAGCCAGTAACTGGATTGAAAAACACTTTTGTGACCTCTACATAGGGGGAAATAAAGAAGAGGATGCCTAATCTTGTACTTTATTTTACCAAGCTAAGTACAAGAATCTAAACCACATAGATAATCAGTAATGCCTGGATGGTGCACTACAAAGGGTTAATACCACAACAGAACAGGACAGAGAAAGCTATCGAAAGAACACAGAAAGCTTTCAAAGTTTGTATTCTTGGGTCAGACTCAGATCTCTGCTATGTCACCACGTAGCACCTAGTGGAATGAGCAAGAGCTAATTTTTAAAAGCTGATTCAGGCACGCCTATTATTCAGAAAGCCAAATTGGGCCATTGGGGCTTCAGGAATGGTGCTTCGCAGCTCGATCCGCCACTATAAACTTGGACTGGTTGCATCACTACTTTCCATGAGGAATTTAAGGGGCGTGACTATATCCTTTCCAACCCTGCATTCCACATGTGACAAAACCGATCCAGCTGTTTGTCTGAAAGAAATTCCTTGCTGTCCTTAAAAATTAAAAAGCAAGTGGATATCCGTCCTCCAGAGGCAAGTCTCCAGCTGGAACCTGGTACAGGCAGTTGCGAAACAGAGACGGTGCCCTGGAGAGCATCTGCTTTTGAATTCTTACCTCGCCATAGGGGGGTTAGCCCCATCTTGCTTTTTGAAATGGCAGATTCTGGATGGAGGGTGCTGGCTTGGCCCAAAGCTCTTGAGAAGTGTTCATCCACTACTGACCCAATGTCTCCCTGGAAATAAGTGAAAAGGACACAGCGAGAGTTAAGGTACTCCATCTCGGCAGGCTGGTCTTTCTCCTCCTCCTCCTCCTCCTCCTCCTCATCCTCCTCCTCCTCTTGTTTGCTGGGAAGGGTGACTTCCAGAGAGTCCTGCATCTTGCTGTATACCGCTAACTTCTTCTGGGATGGAATAAACAAAACACAGTATCAAAGACAGTTTGTAAAAAAAAGAATAAACTAGTTAACTTTTCACTTAAAAAAAAGAGAATCTAAATATTAACATATTCTTGCCAACTGATTCTTCTTTATCTGCTTTACTCCATCTTTCCCCTCCCCATATAAGCCTTCTCCTTCCCATCCAGAAAAAGTTTGTTTCTTTCCCATTTGGTGGGGGGTGGGGGGGGAATTTATTATGAGAATGTGAAAGACAGGTTTTTTTTCTTAGTCTAGATATACCAAAAAGAAAATTACTTTTTTAAAAAAATGACAGATTCCTTCCAGTTTTTCTTCCCACTTCAATTTTAAAGATTAAATGTACAACAACATTATAGTTTGAGACAGGGGCAATGGGCAACAGGAGCCTATCTGTGTGGGGGAGGGGTGGAGAAGAGAAGAACATCTCATAAATGAAATAAACTAAAACAAAAATAGGAACGTAGCATCTTACAAAAGGATTTGGCAGATGTGCCAAACTCATTTCTCAAAAATCAAACTAAAATGACAGAATAAGTCTGTGCAAAGTTCCATTTTGCATGGAACATATTTTTCAGATGTTTCACTTGATAACATTATCATAGAGGGGGTAAAAAAGATAATACTGCAACTTACTGAAGATAATACAAGATACTACCAATAGCTAGTGTGGCTTTCAAAT
Source organism: Smutsia gigantea (assembly GCA_032199065.1). Taxonomy (NCBI): domain Eukaryota; kingdom Metazoa; phylum Chordata; class Mammalia; order Pholidota; family Manidae; genus Smutsia; species Smutsia gigantea. The sequence continues at coordinate 119,191 of JAVSCE010017669.1, read as the reverse complement.
AAAAGTGAAAGAGTTTTGATAACTTTAAAATATTTTAAAACATATAATCATAGCTATAATAGTTAATAGTTATTACACGAGGCCCTCAAACTTTATATTTATTATCTCGATCTTTACAATTCTATAACATTGTTATTATTACTACCGATATTTTAAAGATGAAGAAACTAAGGCACAGAGAAGTGAAGTAACTTCACAAAGGTCACAAAGCATGTGAGTCGGGGAGCCAGAATGCATGCAGGTATACCCATGCATGTGCATGTATGTGCTGGAGGACCAGCGGAGGGTGTCTGGTATAGAAAATAAATCACCAAGATGTTATGTTTTGTATTGTTTTTCTGGTTGGTATGTTTGTAGTTGTTATTTTCTCATTCCTGCTTTTCACATTTCCAAATATTTTTCATTGAGCATATATTTATAATAAACTTCAGTATCAATTATATATAAGAAAATAATGCTAAATTATAAAACTCATTACCCTAATGCTTAAATGAACTTTCTATCATCTGAATACCTGCAAAATCTGACCCTTTGCCTTATTGTTTTTCGTATTTTAGAAAAAATGCATGCTGGAAAATTAAGGTGAGTAGGAAACAAATACATCATTCTAGAATATTCAGTAAGCACATAGTTTTATAAATGTTATCAAAACATTATTTAACCCAGATTCTTATGTTTCTGATGTAATTACTAGCTTCAAAAATCTATAGCCCCAAATTGTAAATGCATCATTCAATAAATTGAGCCTTATCCCCCTAGCAATGAATACGTTGTTCTTGTGTGAGGTGGGTCCTGCAATGTTCAGGCACATTACAAGCTTTTGGTTATTATTTAGGGGCTGTTATCTATAAATATATGTATTGCTTTTTATTTAAAATATGTGTCAATATAGTTATCACTGGCTGATGAATAAATAATTCATTCCCTGTGAGTGAATATGCCTTGCTGATGAATAGATGATTGTAATTACTGTGTGGTTATATTTCTTACAATCTGTTTTACACAAATTTGAACGTGTTTATATTTAACTGAAATAGTAAAAACACTGCAGTAACAAAAGTGTAAAATGAAGGGATTGAACTAAATGACCTCTAAAGTTATTCCTAGCTCTAAATTCCATTATAAAGTTAAACAAATACTACAATTTATTAGTCAAGTCACAGCGCACATGTGTATTTACCCAAAATTTTATCATTCTAAGCATATTCACACACTCTCTGCTGAATACTCTGGCATATTAGAAAGAAGCACCATTTTCATATGGGAAGGAAATTAAAACTGATCTACAGAGTGGCTTCACTGTCCACTAGTGTTCATTATTATCCAGTAAAGTTTTTTTTTTCTGTTAATGTGCAGCCAGGCATAGGTTTGTAAGAGGTGGGTTTTGCATCTAATTGTTTCGTTTGTTTAATTTTAATATTTATTCTTTAAATGAAAGGTCCCTGCCTGTGCTAATAATCCAAAGAAAGGCAATGATTTATTTTTGCCCTAGTTAGCAATTAATTCTTAGATGAAATAAAATTCCTTATATATATATGTAAAATATTTGAAAACTGCAAATCTTGATATAAATGTAGTGTAGTACTATGACCCATAGCAATAATAAAATACCTTAATTTTTAAATTGATGGCAGTTGAATTTAATCTGTAGAGTTTCAATCTATTTAAGACTACAAAATTTTCTAAATTCTACCAAATTTCATGTTCTTTTTTGAGCAATTTTGAATGGATGCAAATAAGTTAATCTACAAATTACATACTTTTCTATATGAAATGTGGAAAAAATTGAAAAATCTGCCATTGTATTAAAATACCTTTTATTAGTCTATTTTCTAAAAATCATTCTTCTGTTGATGGATACATTGATTTTCTAATCTGTACATTTCATAGATATGTGTAATATGTCTATATAAACTCTTATGCATTTATATATATTAATGTATTATTCCTTTTGATATGCAATCACCTGTCATTCTAAAAAAAATCCATATTTGTTCCCCTACTTAAATAAAAATTTTTAGAATGATTACAAAATACAGTTCTTTGTTTTCTCTCTTCTAGATCTTTAAGGTAAGTCTTCTACTAATTAAATAAATTTGCTTGGAGGCTCTCAAACAAATGAAAAGGGAGCCTATGATACACCTACCAATAGTGAGGATATAAGGCATAGCTATTATTCTCTCTTGCATTTTTTTCAGATAAAGTTGGGTTATCTTAACAAATTACAGTGAACCAATTTAAATATTTAAATTTACAGCATATAGATGCACACACACACACACATTTTCAGCCTCACCATCAGCACCACTTATTAAAATAAGAATTCCGAAGGATCCAAACAGCCTGATAAGCTTCCTAAAATGCTAACACTGAATTTGCCGACATTTTTTTATTTTTAATTGTATTGAGAAATAATATAAACAGGAAAGAACACTTGTCATAAATGTAGCACTCATGAACTGTCATAAACAGAATGCACCAATGAAAATGGCAACAGGTCAAGACATAGATCATCACCAGCACCCAGAAAGCACTGCTCCCTTCCAGTCACCAACTCCTCAGCGACCACCACTACCTGGGCTTCTATCAGAGTAGATGAGCCATAAGTGTCTTCCAACCATATAAGTGGAATCATACAGCATGCACTCTTTTTTTGTCTGCCTTCTTTCACTAGTGTTATGTTCATGTGATTTATCCCTAGTGTTCCATGTAGTTTTAGACTGTTCATTCTCATGGCTGTATAGTAATTCATTTATTTATTCTACTGTTCACAGGAATTAGGCTACTTTCCAGATTTGGGCTATTACAAATACTATTCCATGAGTATTTAAATACACGTCTTTCAGTGCACAGGTGTATGCATTTCTTTGGGGTATATACTGAAAGATTTGCTGAGTCATAGGGCATGCATATGGTCCAGCTATGGTAGATAGTGCCAGTTTGCTCAAGTAATTTTAACCAATATAAACATCCACTGCCAGTTTATGAGAGTTCCTGTTACTCCACATCACTGTCAACACATGGTATTGTGTATCTTTTTTCAGTTTTATTCTTCTGGTGGCTATCTCAATGTGTTTCATTTTTTAACATTTTTTGAGGTGAAATTCAGATAACATAAAATTAGCCTTTTAAGAGTGAAAATTCAGTAGCACTTAGTGCATTCACAGCATTGTATGATTGCCATCTCCATCTAGTCCAAAATATTTCATCACCCCAAAAGGAAATTCTGTACCTATTAAATTCTGTACTCCCTATTTCCTGACTCCTCCTCATCCAGCATCGGAATCACCAATCTGTATTTTGTCTGTATGAATTTACCTGTTCTGGATATTCATACAAACGGAATCATAAATATGTGACCTTTTGCTGATAGCTTCTTTCATTCAGCATGTTTTCAAGGTTCATTCACATTGTATCAGTATTTCATTCTTTCTATAACTGAAGGTTATTCCTTTGTATGTATATGTCACAATGTGTTTATCCATGCATCCTTTGATGGACATTTGGACCATTTCCACCTTTTGGCTATTGTGAACAGTGCTTCTATAAATATGTCTGTACATGCATTTGATTGAGTACCTCTTTTCATTTCTTTTGGATAGGCATATATAATACCTAGGATCAGAATTGCTGGATCATATGATAATTCCATGTTTAACTTATCGGGGAACCGCCGAACTGTTTCCACAGCAGCTGAACCATTTTAGATTCTCACCAGCAATGTACTAAGGGTCCAATTTCTCTAAATCCTTGGCAGAAAAATAACACTTGTCATTTTATGGATTTTTAAAAGGATTATTGATATATCCATTGTCATCCTAATGGGTATGAAGTGATATTTCATTGTGGTTTTGATTACATTTCCCTAATGATTAATGATGTTGGGCAATTTGCATCCATTTAAAAAATATTAAGTGTAAGCATGAAGAAGACAGGAACACAGAATTTGACAATTGATACACAGGCTGATAATTCACACCATCTTAATATTCTTCTCCACGCCTCAAGTACTTTCTGATATCTGTGCTTTGGTGACTATAAATCAATTCTTTGCCTTTTTTGAAACTAAATTATTCATGTGTGCTTTTGCCATTTTCTGTATTCACTTGATGTTTGCTCCCTGGAATGAAACTTCCTTAATGTTACAATGTTGCTTGAGAATAATATATAACATTCAGCATGTTCAGAATAAATCTCAAATCATCAGAACCTAGATTTCCTGAATCAAAGTCAAAAGGCAATCTAGTTCATAGTTCTCTCAAAATGCACAACCATTTCCTAAAAACACCCAAATCTCTCAGAAATTTTCATGCTTTGCTTAGGAGATCCTGAAGAACTGTTAACAAAAATAAATCATCCACACAGATTTTAAAAGACATATGCACACCCCTATGTTTATCACAGCACTATTTACAATAGCCAAGATACGGAAGCAACCTATGTCCACCAGTAGATGAATGGATAAAGAAGATGTGGTATATATATACAATGGAATATTATTCAGCCATAAGAAGAAAACAAATCCTACCATTTGCAACAACATGGATGGAGCTAGAGGGTATTATGCTCAGTGAAATAAGCCAGGCAGAGAAAAACAAGTACCAAATGATTTCACTCATCTGTGGAGTATAACAATAACGCAAAAATTGAAGGAACAAAAGAGCAGCAGACTCACAGAACCCAAGAACGGACTAAGGGTTACCAAAGGGAAAGGGACTGGGGAGGGTGGATGGGAAGGGAGGGATAAGGGGATTAAGGGGTATTATGATTACACACAAAATATGGGGGGGGATGGGGAAGGGAGTATAGCACAGAGAAGACAAGTAGTGACTTTATAGCATCTTACTGTGCTGATGGACAGTGACTGTAATGGAGTATGTGGTGGAGACTTGATAATGGGGGGAATGTAGTAACCACAGTGTTGCTCATGTGAAACCTGAGCATAAGATTGTATATCAATGATACCTTAATAAAAATAAATACATAAATAAAAAGAGAGAGAGAAAAAAAGAAGTCATCCAAAAGGACTTCAAAAACCACAAGTTGGTTTACTTAATACACATTAACTGGCTCATCCCATCCCAGAGTAGTGACAATGACCCTTGAGTTAGATGCAACAATGATGAGTTAACAGTCATACAGAGAAAACTCACTCACAAGAGGTTAAGGAAGCAGTGAGAAGGAGCTGGCCCAGACAGTGCGAGCTGTCCCCATCCACCTCACAGCCTACCATCAGGCACAACAGAAACAAACTCTCACAGGAATGTGCAGGGGAAAGGATTTGTCTGACAAGAGAAAGACTTCCATGTCAGGAGCCAAATACCACTAACTCCCCAAGGCTTAAGCCTACAAAATGCCAAATGATTACTGTACATATGTGGAAACTTTTTTCCTAAGGAAACAAAAGTATTTTAATGAATCGTTGGCTATTTGGAAAGAGCTTTTTCTTTAGTTTTCTTTTCTCTTTTTAAAATTTCTACTGGCTCTCTTCTCTAAATGCAGTGATTCTTTATACTCAAAAAGCTGACTGGCGCCTGTAAGAAAGGACCATTAGTTCAGAGTAAATGTTTCAAAATTGTAAAGTCCATGAAAGCAGTGCACTGCTCTTTGATCATATTCTTTGGCATTTTTCTCGAATAACAGACTTTTTACAAAAATATCTCAGAGAGACTTGAAATTTTTATCCTTAGCTGTTTGAAGGAGGAGGAAACAACTGATGAAGGGTGGGTCAGAATAAAGAAGCTCTGCTATATTTTATTTCATTTATTTCTTTCACACATACAAATATTTTGTCTGAATAATTATTCCCAACTTACATAGACAAAAACTGATCTACTTGGCTAGGATCACCTAACTAGTAAACGGCAGAGAGAGGATTAGAACATATTTCTATCTGACTGCTAAGCATGTGCCAAGAAAATAGACTAAAGGAAATAAGTCTCTATATATTTAATTAAATAAATAAACAGAAGCCCACAATCAGCATGGTATCACATGCTAAGGAGAGTGCTGAAGTTATTTATAGCATTAAAAAAATAAGAGATGTAAACATGTATCAGAGTTATGGCTATTAAGTAATGCAGTGCTCTTCAAAATATATGTAGGTCTTGAAGACACTAGATCTCTCTATCTAAAAAATGCAATGTCTGTTTGGCAAGTCAGATACAGAACACGATTGCCTAACATTTTTCCGGAAATCCTATCTTGTAAATATGAGCAGAGTCAATTTGTGATACACAATCACACTTCAAAATTCTGTTGTTTTTGTCTTTTTTTGTTGTTTTTTGCTTTTCTTAACAGTAGAGAGAAGCAAATTTTTTTTTAATTGTTTAACATGATCAGCTCTTTTTTTAGTCCACTTGTCTCTCAATGATTCTGGTCACTATCAAAAAATCAAACCTATCCCCTCTGAGGATGAAAAATTTTCCAGTTTTGAGGCTATTCAAAATGTGCCACAGGCTTAGAGAGAATTTCAAAATTTGCATTCCCAAAATATTTGAAGCAATGATCACATTGTGAGGGTATGTGTTCTCCCTCAAACCAGCTACTTGGAAAGAAACAAGTCTCTGATATATAAATTTCCGGTATATTTGTATAATCTTATTACTAGACATGGGTATAATTTCATTTTTAAAAATGTATCTGTTATTCATCAAATTGTCAATGAATTCCTATTATGTGTCATTAATCGTGCAAAGATTTGGAGCTAAAAAGATGAAAGTCCTGGCCTGTCCCTAAAGTCAGACTGCTTGTAGTTAGTTGGGAGAACATTGTAAGGGCAATGGTAAAGAGAAATTCATGGTTTATCCATATGATTTATTCTCTTATTTCTCCAAATAGATAACATTTAAAATTTTCAAAATAAGAAAATAAGAAGGTAGCATTAGGTAAACTACTAATTGTTTGCTTGTTTCTAAAGCAGTCCAGATAAGAAGGGAACACATTAGAAAGACACCTGGAATAGAAAAGATCTGACCACAACTAGTCTATGAGTCTGGGTGAGTCACTAAATCTGCTGGCCCTCAGCTTCCTTTTCTGAAAATGAGGAATTTTGACTTGATTATCTCAGAAGTCTGGCCCAATTCTGTAGCCTAATAAGCAACAAGCTGGAGCTCTAAACAAATTCGTACTTAATTTTGTTTCTTATGTTGGCTACCTCTTCTGATTTTGCAGGACACTAAGAGCCAGAAACCCTACAGACCATCAAAGACTAATTCATTTCCAGACATGGGTCATCTAGCCCAATTCCTAAGAATTAGTCTTGGTACTTCCTTTATCTGTCTTCATATTAACAAGAAAGGTGCATCATTCAAGCGCTACTCCATCCCCCAAGGACAAGTGATTTGGCACATTAAACAATATAGTTTTAAGAGGAAAGGACACCTGTTTACTTTAGGTCATTCTTCCTACTTTTTTTACTCTCTTTTTCTACTAAAGTATGAGAAAAGTGGAAAATAGTTCAGTTACCCCAATTCAAATCATACTTGTAAATTACTGGTATAAGTCATGTATCTACTGAAATATCTGAATATGGCATTTATGACTTGTTTCTCACAGCAGATGTTTGGGTCTAATGGTTCAAGGCATTCTTGGGGGCTTCCTAACTGAATAGTTAAACTAGAAAAACAGCTGCTTAAAGAAGTGCTTTTTGAAAGATTCAAGGTAGAGGTTTGCCCAGATGATTTCCTTCACTGTCCCTGCCAGAGCCTGAAATTCAAGTATTAAAGAGCCTTTATTTCTTGAGAGAAAATGTTTTTCAAGAGATAATACCTTATATTATTATCTATTACTGCATGGTTAATTTTGAGAATTTTTTAAAGCTAGCTGGAAACAGGGCCTTTGGGAATGCAGTCCAAGTTAAGTGCCCCGGTTTTAGAATGACAGTCAAAAAGTTTGACACACAAGTTTGCTTCAGGATCTGCCCTAAGCTTCCTGAACATAACATTTCTAGTCTTACTGAAAATTCCCTTTGCATAGAGGCATAAAGGACATAATTATACATGTTGCCCAATGGGATCAGCTCTGTATGTTCTCTGAAATAGCCCAGTTACTGACCAGGATAGCAAAGTTTTACCCTCTGAACACCCTCCTTTCCTTTGGTATGGGTCACATCCCTGCCATCACCAACTTTGGGAGATGTGAGACTTTACTAAGGGCTAGTTAAAGTAGGACTTCCTTGCATTTATCCAAAATATGCTTCACTTAAATTTCCCAAGTGTCACACAGTCCTGGCATTTGGTTTTCTGGTGAACATATCCCACTTTGCATGATTTTATGGATTTCAAGCCTGCCCTTACTATCATTATTGTAATCTCCGTTCTGGTTAACTGCCAGAAACAACAGTTCAGTTTAGTTATTTTAAAGTTTAATTTTTTTCTCTAGCTTTGAATTTTCTGGCTGGAAAGTTATTGGGAGCATAAAACTATGGGGCACTTTAAGCTTCTAAGTGTCTGCAGTCAAGTTAATTTGCGTAGTGTAGAATTATAGGAACTGTTCTTTCTCAAAGAAGTCTTGTATGAACTCTTATAAATCCACTTAAGTCCCTGCTTACAGTTGCAAGAAAATTAGATCCTCTGCCTTAAGTAAGTCAACTGTGTATTGAAACTATTTGGGATATAATTGTATTCTTTCCTGTTAATGGATCTAAACTTATGTTGGAATAGCAATGATATATGAGGCACTTAAAGCTGACTGTTACTATGACTTCCTGTATATTACTTTAAAATAAGTAAATGTTCATTTGGTGGATATTTTGCCTCATCAACAAAGGATGCAGAATGGATAGCAAAAGTCATTAGCACAACAAAATGCTAGCAAAAGGACTTTGGAATGCCTAAACTAAAAAAGTACATTACCAAGGACTTGGAAAGAATTTCAAGCTCCAAGGCCAAAGAATCTACTGCATATTAATCTTCTTTATCAAAAAGTTGATTTGGAGCACTAAAGACAAAAATAAGCCTATTGTGCAATGGAAAAATGCTTCAGAGACTGAATGGTATGGTAGAAAGAAGCTACATCAGGAGGCACAGTTGTGGTCATCCCAATTTTGTCACCAGTGAGCTTTGAAATAATTTAGCCAGGCATTGCAGCCCTATGTACATCCATTTCCCCATGTGCAAAAAAGGAGGTGTTGAGGTATGTTCTTCCAGAATTTTATTCCTGACAAACAGAATCTCAGAAAGGTATTAGAACCTAACCAAGGTGGCAGAGACCAAAGAAAGAGCTAAAAAAAAAAACTCCTCACGAACTTATAACTGGAGTTCTGACTCCCAAGGGCACTTAGTTCTTTCAAGTGAAAGCATGCATGCAGATCCTCCCAGCTGTCACCTTGAAGAGAACAGAGTAAATATGCTAAGCCTCCATAAAGCCCAAAATGTGCTTATTAAAAACCCCTATGCACCATTAGAAAGGTGGTGATTGTTCTTTTCTGCTTTTACCACCTCATTTATAAACTACACAATTCTAAAATCTTTGTTTTAAATATCTTTCTAATGTTAACATTATGAATATACTGGGGGGCGGTAGAGGGGGAGATTCAGACAACAGACTGCCTGCAGTTAAGATGAGAAGGCCACTGGGTAAGAAGAGAATCAATGATATATTATTTCCCTCAATTTCCTGATACATATTTTGATTTTTTTTGGCGCCTACTGTTAGAATATAAGTGTATTCCTTTCTGTACATGTTCTGTGGTATCATCATGCCTTCAGAGCATGTGCTGAGAGACTTGAATCAGGAGTGCTCCAGAGGAAGTATTAGGGACTTGATGGTGTTAAGGCTAGCAAGAGGTGGCAAGCATGGGGCCAGGGAGCTTAGCATCCCTCAGCAAATCCTGGTTCTGTAAAGCACACCATAAGGTTTATTCCAGCCCTGCAATTTCTAGAAATTCATGTCAGGAAGTTTACTTTTCAGACATATTTATAGATTACTTGGATTCATTTAGCCTACTGTAAGCCTAAGTAACACATCACAGTGCAGTCTGATATGTATGCAGTTAACTATGTTTTTAAGACACTAACCTACCCTCCTACAATGTGTAATATGTTTAATAAAACACTAAACTTAAAATTTCAAGTGTATATTTGTGCTTCTAAGGGAAAAGATGAGAGTACATATACCTGGAGTATGAAATTCTGTTATTTCAAAAAAGAATTTTCATCCAAATGATCATATTTAAGAGGAAAAACATACCTATGTTTAAAATCCATCATTACAAACCATTTTGATATACTAATTAACAACTTCAGAACTATACAGATTTGATAAAAAAAATAAATAAGTGCAAAGACACACTACTATAATTGAATACAGAATATCAAAGCTGAATGATCTCTTTTCTAATATTTTATAAATGACCATAAAACTTTCTTTATAACTCTATCACTTTTTCTGCTTCTTTTCCTTTTTTCTCCTCAACAAATCAGTTTTTCAAATGCAGTAGGAGTTGTAGCCCTTATTTTTATCTCTCAGGCAAGATGCTATTAGGGGTCACTTCCCATGTACAGAAGAAGAAATCTTCATGGATAATAATGATAAAACCTTATGGAATGCAAAAACAACCAAAATATGTATTCTCGGATGACTGCGTTAGGGCCAAGTCAATATTAATTCCACTTCACCCACGCACCACATAGTCTGAAAATGCTGTCAGCCTGATAAGAATTTCCTGATTTACCCCTTTTTCCGATAGAAAATATAGGTCATCAAAATAAACTCCTGACAGTAAGAGAACAGTAGTTACACTATCAAATCTATTTTATTTCATTAGCCTGTTATAGTTAGTTTACTTGGCAAAAAAAGTAATCTTGAGTTGGAGTAAAAGTAATGTGACAATTGCCAAGCACACCTTTCAGCTACGTTCTTAAAGCCAACTCAGCCTAACATATACTTGAATAATACATCAGAAGCCCAAAATATAGTAGAAGTTCACCATTATTTACTAACACATGCAACTCATCAATGTGGACAATTCAGGTGAAAAAGAAAGCTCATTCTTCAGTTTTGAAAGAGAATGGAATTTGGAGACTGAGTTGCATGGCTATTACAAAAGTCAGATGAAGTACTAGAATTATTTCTTATTGAAAACTAAATTTTGGGATCCGTAATTTGTTTTTTTTCTGATACTGAATTTTGTTTTCTAGTTCAAAAAAACCAATTCTAACCCCCACCACAGTTTCATATATTAATGGAATTATTTTCACAACTCTAGAAAATAAAACCTGATTCACAACTTCTACTAGTCTAAGTTATTTTTTAAGGGGAAAAATACCTTTCTGTATATTTAGTAAGTTTGAGTCTCTTGCTCGTCCACATTCCAACTGCTAATTGAAGGCCTCTACAGTCTCTGAGATGGAGGAAAGGCAAGGAGGAAAAAGGGTGGTTCACCTGGGACACAGTGTTCACAAAACACATACAACTGGTATCCAGCATCTCTTTGCTCACTTCTCTGACATACCTAAACAGCTATCTCCATTACCTATATCTTTTATACTCAAAGCCAGAAAAAAATACCAAGCAGCATAAACAAAATGTTTTAATATGTCACCCTTGACCACAAACTGCAAAATGCTTCCGATTCCTCTCCCTAAAAGTAATCTTGCTTTGAATGTTGAAGCTGCTTAATATTAAAAAAAAAAAATTATAGCAGGGAAGTGGGGCTCCTTTCTTTTTTGCTCTAGTTGGTCCTGGCTCAGCTCATACTGTTTAAAGAATAAATCTGGGGCATATACCCTTCCAAAATCAGATGAAATTAACAGCCCCTAAATTCTAAACAGAAGTTATGATTTCTTTCCAAAGAGAAGCACTGTAAATCTAGCAATGAGACAGAGATAAAGGAAATATAGAAATTAAAAGGCCACATTAATTAAAGAACCAAACCCTTAAGAACACAATAAAACATATGGTTCCTAAGAAACCATAAAAATCAATCAAATTCTGTGGATGGTAATTTCTGAACGCTATCTAGTTCCTTGATATGTCTCCACCTCATAGTGTATAAATTGTACTTTTTAAGTCTCACCACATCAACTCACCTAGTTCCCAGAGTCTGAGAACCCTATTTTGGTACAACCCGGTGCACATACTCACATATTTTTTTTATGTAGCCCTAGCTATGCCTTGACACACACTCTGTTGGTGCCCAGAGAGGACTGTCCAGGGGTTCCTCTTGCCAAATTCCCCAGAGCCCTACTCTTGCTTCCAAAGGAACCATGTCATCTCCCTGTTTCCTGAGCCCTTTTATCCACAGCATTTTTTATTACTCTTGGCATGGTGGAGACCCAGCATCCAGTGGTCCAAGGTCACCTCTCAGTGGGGGACACACTGCCAACAGACTCAACTATAACACTCCTGTGCTTCGATGGGATTAAAAATGAATGTGGAACTCTGAGATCAATCTCTTTCTTCAGAGTCACAGTTCCTGAGAAGGCAGACTCTACAGAGAAGTTCTAGTAAACTTGGTAGACGTTACACTTGACCCGTGTTCCACCATAAAAGTTCCAGAAAGGTAATTCCATGAGCTCACTGTCCAGGTAGCTTCCACTATGTAAGTGACCACATTTCATTCTTAATCAAGAAAACCGTTTAAGGTAAAACACTTTACCTTTCCACAGAAAACAAAGTATTTGGTTTAAAATAAGTTACTCACATACTCCTAGGACAGATGCCCTTGAAGAGTTTCAGAGAACTGAGCCCTAAGAGCTAAGGTGGCAATGAGGAGCAGCCTCTGAGCTTCAGTGACAAGTCCATGGAATTCCCAGCCAGGTAATGTTTCACGTCCAATCCCCACCCGTCCCCGGCTGCTCTCCCTTCCCGAGGCCTCTGCTCCGCTCTTCTGAGGCTTTCGGCTCAGGGCCGCTCCCGCAGGTCCCAGAGCATCCTCCTCAGCCCCGCGTCCCGGCGCGACGTCGCCGGCCCCAGACAGATACTCCCGGGGCCCCGGCCCCCGCCCCCGGCAGGCTGCCCGGCTGGTGACTCACCTGTTGGCCAGGTTGGGGCACCGGGTGGTAGCAGGCTGTAGGGCAGGCTGCAGCTGCCACGGGGTTGGGCAGATACTGGGGCGCTCCATACGGCTGGGGGTGATACATCACCTCCGCACAACTCATGGCAGCCGGGGCAGCGGCGGCCCCTGAGCTGCCGCCGCCGCTCCACACGCTCGAGCGACGGGCGCCGCCGCCGCCGCTTCTGTCGCTGCTCGAGCTGCTACTGCGGCGAAGGCGGGTCCTCCGCGGCCGCCCGCTCGGCGCGGAGCGCGGGCTCGGGAGGGGCTGGCAATCAGTGGGGGCCCGGGCACGGGCACCTTCATCTTCAGCCCTCCGGTGTCCCCTGTCCGCGCCTACACGGCGGCTCGGGGAGGCAGCGGCTCGTGCAGCGGCCGCATGACAGCGCCCGGCTCCGCCGAGGGCAGCGGCGCCCAGCGCAGCGCCAGCCGCAGCCGCAGCCTCCGACCGGGTCGGCAGCCCTGGGGAGCCGCGGCTCCGGTTTGCATATACACGATGCACTTCGGGGCTCGTCCTATCACTAGCGCTCGCGCCTGGGCGAGGACCGGGGGCGGGGGCAGAGGGAGGGGGCCGCTGGGCAGGAGGGGGAGCCCTTCGCCTCCCCGGGTTCTGCGCGGTGCTCTGCAAAGTTCCTCCAACTCGGACCGCGGCGGGCGGGTCGCCCAGCAGGGGGACCCCGGGGAGGGCCGACTGCGGATTGGAGCGAAGTTAGAAGCCCTCTCCGCCTCCCAGCAGTAGTGGGAGGGGAATGGTATGCGAGAGGCTCCGCGCCCTCAAAGATTCGTGGGTTTTCTGTCTCTGTCACCTTCCCAATCCCAAGGAGTTTTTACAGGTAATATCAACACAGAGGCCAGGACTAAACGAAGGCCAAGTGGACAAAGAAAACAGAACAGGCGTAAGATAAACTGGCTCCTACATTAAATATAACCATAAGTGAAAGTAAACTTCATTGCAGGTGCACACATGCCAAGAATGCAAGTTTTCTGCAAGCAACCTCCGCTTTAAATTTACACCTTCATGGTATGACATTACTGTGGAACATCAACCTCTTTTGGCTTTTCCAGCCTGGTTTCCTTACAGAAATAGAAAATAGCAATTGATTAAACCCATTCAGCTACTATGTAAAGGCTTATCTACGTGCCATGTGGCTTATAACCCTCTCCAAAATGGAAACCAAAAAATTTTTTTGTAGGAATATAATTGTCTTTCAATTATCCGGTAAAGTAGAAAAGAATTACTTTGCTTATTTTAAAATTGAGCAAATTCTCTGACCTTTAACAAGTACATCTCTCTCTTTAGATATAAGTATCCTCTTTTATGACACAGAACAATATCTTTTGTTTGCCCAGAGACTATCCTTTGTCTGTGGAAATGTCAATTTTGATGTCAAATATACCGGTGCTGTAATGGGCTGAATTGTGCCTCTCCAAAATTCATATGTTGAAGCCTGACTCCCAGTGGGGCTGTATTTGATGACAGAACCTATCAGGAGGTAATTAAGGTTCGATGAGGTGTTAAAGGTGGGGCCCTAATCTAGAGCTAGAGTCCTTATAAGAAGAGATGCCAGAGATTTCTGCACTGCACAGAGAAAACGTCTCAGGAGCACCAGTGAGAAGGGGCAGTTACAAGCCAGGAAAAGAAGGTCTAACCAGAAACTAAACTTCAAGGCACCTTGACCTTGGACTTGTAGCCTTCAAAACTGTGAGAAAATAAATTTCTGTTGCTTAAGCCACCACATCTGTGGCATTTTTTTTTATGGCAACCCTAGTGGACTAATGTAGATATACAGTACTAATATTCTGTGAGAAGATGCTTGTGATATGAGAAAATTTAGGGCCTGGAGTGTAAAGTGACTGAATTAGTCTGCAAAGCTAGTTTGCAAGGGAAGCCTTTCCTTCCTACCATACCTCCTGTTTTAAACACTTAACGCTTCCAATGTAATCTTCAAATAATATATCTGTAACTGATTTTTTTGTACAATTACATGTTCAAAATCTATCTTCTTCACCAGACTATTGCAGAGACTTGCCCATACCCCCAATTTCTACATCTTCCCTGTGCCCCACATGGCCTTTATTATGTTGCAAATATTTACTGGATGACAAAGATGTAGTTTTGGATACTAATAAGTCATGGGCTCAAAAATCTGGAGATTCTTAGCAAAATCTTATAGTACAGTATCTTCCTTTTGATACATCCCTTCATTTCTATATTGTACTGATAGAAGAAAATGAGAGAATAAAGATAAAGTCTGCCCAGAATTAAAATCTAGACGAAGAATAGACAGAGTAGAGGGGAAAATATAAGGCTCCAGTCAAAGGCTGGAGTCTTTGTTTGCTCATTAATAAAAAGTATGATCAATTCTCTTAAGGAGAAGCTGTTAGAGTTCTGGTAGAAGAGCAAAGGCACCTGATTTCCCCCAGGAAGATGTTTAGGATTTTAGAGTGGAAAAGAATCAGAAAAGATCATCTGGTCTAAAACATCTATCAAAGATAAGCAAGCATGATCTGAGTAAAGGCTTCTAGGGAACTGGAAGCAGAACTAAAACCAAAGGGCTAAGTCTCTTGACTCTTGGTTCAGTTCTCTCTGTCATGATAAGGATATGTAAACAAATACATATGCATATTTAAATGCATGCATACATTATGTGTATATGTTTGTATACTTGTTCTTATTTACATATTCATTTATGTATATAAACACATGAATGCCTGCATCCATTCATGAAAGAAGAGGTTTTAGATCAGATCATCCATTGAGACAACTTGGATTTCAGGAAAGAGGTGGGGGGTGGGGGGTGGAAGCAGGCCAATTTCATTTAACAACAGTGAGTCACTGAGGTCAGAAAATATGATCTGACCTCTGCTGTACTCATTGTCACTCTGTTATGCAGAGGTATCATCACAATGACTTGGAATAAAACAGTAATGCATGGAACCTGATTCTTTGCACCTCTGAGCTAAAGTTCTTGAGATCTTACCTGTTTACTTTTCTCAGCCTTTCTCACTGTTCTACTTCTCTTCTGGTTCAGTCCTCCTGTGGAACTCAGTCTTAGCCATCAGTAATTATCCTCCTCCTCTTTTCTATTCCAACCACTGCAATTCCAATAGAATACCAAAGTGACCTTAAATATTCCCAACAATTCTGAGTCAGGAGTTTATAGTCACCATATTTTGGCCCCAACCACCAAATTTCCCAGAATGTTCCCAAGTTTTCCAGCTGGAAGTTAGTGAAGTCAACTACCCAAACCAGTTTTACTTAGAGGGGTAACTTAAAGTGGGTTTTCCCAAAGTATCTTGCAATAAGACAGGGTAAAAAATAAAGCAATGCTCTTTATATATATATATATATATATATATATATATATTGTTTTTTTTCTGGAATGATGACAGCAAGGCTTGTCTTTACATATGGGATCTGCAGTGCACACATGTGGATACCTCAACCCATGTATCCAAACCCTTCTACAAGCCACCAAACAGCTGATTCTTATCCACCTTCTCTTCTAAGCTGAGCCCACTGATAATGCAGCCTGCTGTAGGCATCATGGTTCTGAGGAAGTGGGTTTGGGTCATCTATGGACGGATTTCCCAGGTACTAATTACAGATACATGGTTGTTCAAGGCAGAATAATGCCTCCCAACCCCCCAAAGATGTCATAATCTAATTCCTGGAACCTTTGAATATCTTACATAGCAAAAGGGAGTTAAGCTTGCAGATGGAATTAAGGCTACTAATGAGTGGATTTTAAAATAAGAATATTATCCTGGATAATCTGGGTATGCCCAGGGTAATCACAAGGGCCCTTTTAAGAGAGACACAGGAGGCCAGAAGAGTTAGTGCCATATTGATGTGAAGTTCAGTCACTGAGTTTGTGATAATTTTTTACAGTAGCAAAAGGAAACTAATACAATATCTTAATAGGGTAGGGGTGCTAGTGGGGAGAGTTTTGAGGAAGCATATGCCCTTTGCCTTACAGATTCCTGTAAAGAGAAGCATCACGGGAAGGGGGCCAGTCAGGAGAACTCTAAAGCTCAGAGGCGAGGTATAACGCCAGGGAATGTAAGTCCAGGAGGGAATCCTGGGGCAAAATACCTTTGAAACCGAAATCAAAGGAAGAAATAAGGTGGGAGGAACCCATTTATTTCACACAAGCAGTCATCCAAGTCTCTCCTGCCCTGGCTGCAGAAGAAGAGAGGTCTCCACCCAATCTCTCCAGTCTAGATAAGCCCTCCCTTGCCCATGTAATTACCTACTGATATGGAGATATACTTCTCTCTACCTCTTGGAAACACCTATTGATATGGAGATGCACTAAAGCCAGGCAAGAGATTCTGGAAATATTGCAATTTTACCTACAGGCCACCCCTCCAGAAATCTCGCTCCCCAATCTACACGTTCCCAATCTTCTGCAATGGCCCCTGTGTGAGAAAACTGGAACATTGTAACTAGACTAATAACATAAAATCATGATTATCCTCAAGCTGGAGGATTCAGCTAGGTTCAAAGTCCCATGCAGATTAAGTCCATAGCTCGCCCATTCCACAAGCAGGCAGTAGCTGAACAGGTAGGGAATTCAGAGCAATCATCACATGGCAGCTGCAGCCAGGGGGCACATCCAGGACACATGGACTGTAGAAGAAAATAAACTTAAGGGCGATAAGATACATGTTTTAATGACACCAGCATAGGCAAATCTTGCCCATCAGATAGGATACATGTGAGAGAGTGGTCCTGTGATAGGACAGTGGCAGGAATGGCCCCTCCCTGTGGGAGTTACAGATGGGTTAATATATAGGGCTACAGGAGGTACATGCACTGGCCATAAAGATAAAACAAAACTGTCCAGGTAAGATGCTCTTACCTCCCCAATGTTTTGGGTACACTACAGTGATCTTTGGAGGACACGCTGCTGTTACTCCAGGAACACACAGGAGGCCAGCTTCCAGGCCTTTTCTCCCAGGTGCCAAAAGGGCCAGCCATTGCTGGTCCATGTGTCAATATGTCCAGGACCATATACATTCAATGGTGTCTCCAGGGTTTAATGAAGTTGGGACTGGCAGCAGGATGTTGCTCTGCTGGCCATATCCCGGCTTCAATAACTCCTCTTTGGTTTGCACATACAGCTGTACAGGTGAGGCATCAATGTGTGTCAGCATATCCACAGGGCTCCAGGCTCCTTTTCGGGGCTTCCCATTCAAACATCATAGCACTGTCCATAAATGAACTACCAGCCCTGAAGACTATTGGTGTCTGATGTCAGGCCAGTTTCAACAAACAATTGTAACTCTATCATTCCTGCCTTGGTAGGATTATATAGTACATGAAACTTGCATTTTATTCCTAGTTGCTGCAACCATGCTTGTAACTCATGTCCAGTAGGTGGGTATCTTGATTGCTCTCAATCACCTGCAGCCGGCCATAGGCTGCAAAAAGACGCTCTAGGCCCCTCTTGGTGGTTTGATGATCTGCATGATGTGCACGAAAAGCAACTAATAGTCCAGTAGCTGTGTCCACAGATGTCATGGGATACTGATATCCTTCTGATATGAGCAGAGGCCCAATATAGCCTATCTGCCACCTGACAAGGGGTATTGGCCCCCTTACTATTGCCCCATGTTGCTGAGGGACTCGGTATAAGTCCCTCTCAGAGCACACAAGGCACTCCCTCCAGGCTCTGCTGACTTCTTCAAAGGTCAACAGCAAGCCCCACCAACGGGCTACAGCCCACATTGTCTTTTGCCCCGCGTGCAACAAACGCTGATGTAACCATTGGGCTACATCAGAGGCAGGCTTTCCTTCTAGCCAGCACACCCGGGCCAATGTGTCTGCTTCATCATTCCCTGGGGATGCCAAAGGCAAATGGCCAGTCACATGATATACAGTAACAGTCTTAGTCTGACCAGAGGTCCATAGGTCTTGCCACAACTCTTGCCCCCAAAGGGAATAGAGACCAGCTATCCAGTTGGCATGGTACCATGTTGGTAGCTACAGGGTCAAGCCCTGATAGACGACCCAGCTGTCAGTGCAGACAACTATGGGGGAAGGCTCCTAGGTGATCATGAGCCGTACTGCCCACAACTCAGCCCATTGGCTGCTCTTCCCCTCTCCATCCTCCATCCATACTGTCTCAGTCTTAGGATGGAAAGCCACAGCCCTCCATTTTGGGGGCTGCCCACGACTGCAGCTATCTGTATATCAGGTACAGGGGCTTTTGCATCCTGATAAGGACTCTCAGCTACCAATGGCTCAAAAGCAAGTTCTTCCTGCTTTCCACTGGCATAGGTCACTGGCACCAATAAGCATTGGAGTTCTCCACTTAAGGGGCTAGTAGAGAGGGCACTACACTGCTGTAAATATGTGCTCCATTTGGACAGTGCAGGCGATTGTGCCATGCCACTCTGTGGCCTTTGGGTCCAGTCTCGCACCCACCCCATGATGGAATAAGTGGTTATTACCTTGGTCCAGTGATGGGCTTCATAGCCAGCAAGGCATGGTACACAGCAGCCGGTTGCTTCTCTATCAAGGTGTACCAGACCTCTGCTCCTTTCCATAGTTGTGACCAGAATCCAATAGGTTGGCATGTCCATTCAAGCCACTGCCAAAGGCCCCATCCATAACCATCTTCCATCACATGAACATCTAGCTCCCAGGGCCTTGATGAGTCCATCACACTCAAGGCTTGTACAGTCTTGACTGCTCACTTAGAAGCAGTAAAAGCAGCTGCATACATTTCATCCCAGTCCCACCAGATGCCCTTTTGTACTAACCAGTATAAGGACTTCAAAATTTGTGCCAAGTATGGGATAAAAACTCTCCAGTAGCCCAAAAGATCCCAAAACTCTTATAATACTGCCACAGTGGCAGGGATAGGGAAAGCCTGGACTTTGTCTATGACTGCTTCAGGAATAATTTTAGTTTTACCCAACCAGAAAACCCCCAAGAATTTTACAGAAAAACCAGGTCCTTGAACCTTGGCGCTGTTCACAGCCCATCCTTTCTACTGCAGATGTTGCAGCAGTCTAGAAACTGCCCCTTCTAAATCTGCAAGAGAATCAGATGTGAGCATAGTATCATTAAAGTAGTGATAACAGCCACACTGTTTGCAGTTTCTTCCATGTGGCCTCCAGTCCACACCACGTCTCCCAAGGTGGGGGCCTTGACCCCCCTACAAGTCAAACGGCACTGCCCAGTCATCATCTTGCAGGGTGAGGGCCCAGTGGAACCTGAGTACTGTCCCCCAGGAAGTCTTTCAGGGACACAGGCTGGATATGGCACTTGACTCTGGCTTCTGTGTCCTGGACCTCAGCGGCTAGAACTGCTGCCCCTGCTTGAATTGGTGCCACAGTTCTAACAAGATCCTATTGGGCTGCCCATCAAGTTTTTCTTTCACTACCCCAGCCTTTATCAAGTCCCCCCACATCTGGGTCCTCGAGACCTTCACAGGGCCCTTTGCACCTCTTCTTTTAGTCGCAGCATGTACTTTCTTCCATGCTCTTATTGTTTCAACCCCCCCCCCAGATTTGCTAAAGTATGAGTAGCGTCACTTATGGGTTGCCCTATGTGGGGGGCAAGAATAGTCACTAGGGATCCAAAGAGAGATTGGGGAACTGTATGGAGCACCATATTTCTCATTTCTGTGGTGAACAACTCCTCATCAGGGCCCTGGGGGTCCATATTATAGATGATATTTTTCATGCCCAACTCCTGTAACACTTGCTGGAGCTCTGCATACGTTTTCAAGCTAGTGGATAAATGTGGTAAATCACCCTGATTAGGCCAAACTACACTGATGGCTGCTATCAGGAAATCCAGAAGCACCCGATTCCCTGAGGTGTGACGGGCATTTTGCAACCCTGCCGGAGAGAAAGGTGAGTCATCAGGGAAGCCAGTCTGTCCATTTCAGAACCTGATATAACAATGTTTTCCACGCCCATATCCCAGAGATGCAGAAGCCATGTAGGCAGATGTTCCAATGGCTTCTGCCTATACTGGCCACTCATGTCCACCAGCTCATCCTGGGTATAGGGGTGGAGCATGGAGTGCTCCACAACCTGGGGAGGGGGCGGCTCCTCCCCCTGAGGAGCCCACAGTTGTTGTGTTTTTACTTTCTTAGTTACAACTGGGCAGGCCTTTAACACAGGAGATGCTGGTGCCTTGGGCGGTGGCCTTGGCAATGGATCAGCCCTCAGCCACACCCCCTCATCTTTTCCTGATATCTCCTCTACCATCTCTGGGGCTGAAGGCACTGCTCTTTCCTCCCCCTTCCTCACAGCCTCCTGCAACGTTTACTCTCCAGTTGCCTCCTCCCTTGCTGCTGCTAAGGAATCTTCCAGGAGTGTGACCTGTCTTCTCAATAACTGTCTCTCTTTCTTAAGGGCATCCCATAGGTCATCACCCAGTTTCTCCAAGTGTTGCTGAAGTGTGTCTCTCTCCTCAATAACCCTCTCTCTCTCCTCAGTAACCCTCTCTCTCTCCTCTATAACACTTTCCACTATCTTGATGAAAAGAGATCTTACAATGCCAGTTGTTACATGGCCATTCAGGGACTCTAAGTAGTCTTTTATCTGACAGAGGGCTAATTCTGCAATTTCCAGTGTCTCCACCCTTGCCCAATTCTGAGGAAGGCCCCACCCCTCCAGGAGGTGCTTTATCTTAGACAAATTTCCCACTATGGGCTCCCCAGTTGGAAGCCCCACATATAGGGGGTTCCCCAGTAAAGCTGCATCATCTACTGCTACAGCCACTTGGCCTCCCCATCATCCCTAGAGGCAGCCCGCCTAAGGGTGGCACCCATTTAGACAGATTTCAGGTTCAGAGGTCATGCTAATTACCCCCAGATGTAACTCTGGGGAGTATAACTCCAGAGGGAATGCTGGGGCAAAATACCTTTGAAACTGAAATCAGTCAAAGGGAGAAATAAGGTCGGAGAAACCCATTCATTTCTTACAAGCAGTCATCCTGTGTCTCTCCAGACCCAGCTGCAGAAGAAGAGGGAGCTCCACCCAACCTCTCTGGTCTAGATAAGCCCTCCCTTGACCACGTAATTACCTATTGGTATGGAGATGGCCTACTTCTCTCTCCACCCCTTGGAAACACCTATTGATATGGAGATGTACTAAAGCCAGGGGAGAGATTCTGGAAATATTGCAATTTTACCCAAACTAGGGCCAGACTTTGGTTTTCCTGGATCTCAGGGTGGTATCAGTAATACCAGTGGAATAGATGTGAAAATGTGTCGACACTCACATGTAAGTCAATAAAACCACTCTATTCGGTTGTCTTTTAAGATGACCTGCCTTAAATGGGCCCTCATCAATGCCCAGCAACTTTACTATGTTTCTCTAACATGCTTACCCACATCTTTGTTGCCTCCTGTCTTCTACACCATTCTCAAATTCCTCAAATTCACTTTCTCAACTTTCTTCCTTTCCATTCCTTATTTAACCCAGTTGCAGTTAGATTTCTGCCCCATCACCCCACCAAAGTTTATTAAGGTCACCAGTAATGGAAATGTTAACAGATTCAAAATTTATTTTTTAAACTTCATCCTGACAGGTGCATCATAAATTTTGACATATGGATTAATTCCTTAAAATTCTCTCTCCTCTTGACATCCTTCCATGACATCCCCCTGTCTTAATCTGTCTACTTACATTTGGCTGTGTATTCTCAGTTTCCTCTGCCAAGTCCTCCTCTACTTAAACTTTAAATACTGAATTTCTCAGTCACTTAGTCCTGGACATTTTCTTCATTTAACTCCATCCTTCTATCCTAAAAGATCTCATCCATCTTCAAATCACCTCTATAGGCAAATAACTTACAAGAATCAGCCTCCTACCCAGAGTGCTCTTCAGAGTCCAAGGCCTGTAGAGTGCAAATATATCTTATATGGACTTCTAAAGTCAATTAAAAAAAAAAAGAAATCATGTGGGGTCCAAACTATTATTAAAATTTTTTAAATTCCTCACAATGAGCTGGGCACACACATACTGTGTCTTGGCAAGTCCAACACAGATGATTTGACCTCTCGCATTCTTGGGCTGACCATCAGATGAAATACCACTTCATGTTAGGAGCCATGTCTTTTAAAAAAACATACTACTCTTTAAATGTTAAAAATCACTCAAACTGGCAAGATATATGCATAATGTGAGAGAAGTATGTGGGAATTAGACCAACTCAAGGAATAACAGATTCATGTCCCCTATCTTACTCTTACTCTAGGCCAGCTCAATATCCATCTTGTTTAATGGTGAATATAATACTTCTTCACCATAAATATTCTCTCTCTCTCTCTCATTTTTCTTCTCTTTCTGCCTCTGCCAGCTCACCTCCAAGGTCTCCTGCCCATTTCCTCCTGCCCACTCTGCAACTTTTAGCACATGTTATCTATTCATGTGCTTAGTGCAATGAACCCTCTCTCCTTCAGTCTTTGCATGAACTATTTCTTTGGAAAATTCTTTCCCCCCACACATGACCTAGTTGCCTTCTCAGTCTTAGCTTAAATATGCTTCCTCAAAAATATTTCCCAATTTAAAACATATTCCCTACCCCCACTATTTTGTCCAATAACAGCCTACTCACTGTCCCCCTTCCTAGTATTCACCAAACTTTGAAAATACAGGCTTTTTCTTAACTTTTTTTCCTATCTCCCGATTCTGATCCAAAAAGGCATAAGCCATGTATATTTTATTCACTTAATAGTACCTAATAGGTATGTATTCATCAAATATTTATTGAATAAGGTAATGATTTTGTATTTTATTGAGGGATAATTTCCTTTGGGGTTCAACTAGACTTGTTAGATGAGTTAAATTATATGCTGTAATAAGTAGATAAAGAATAATGAAGGGTGTTTATATAGATTAGTTTTTTATGGTTTTTGTGCTTTCATGGATAAGATGATAATAAAGGGAACTCACATTTTTTGAGGATCTGCATTTATGTTAAGACTGTTTTTCTCCCACTCACTTAATTCTCACAATAATCCTATGAAGTGGTTTGCTGTCATCATTTTAGGTACAAAAAAGGTGAAGGATAGAGAAATTAAGTATTTTAAAAATCACTTAGCTAGTGAATGAATGAGCCAGGATTTGACCCTAGGTCTGATTCCAAAACACTTGTGTTTTAAACAAATTATTATTATACCACATTACCAACAATAAGGGGGCACTAAGTCTAATGAAATTGTCTATGTATATATTTAACTTCAGGTGTTTGTGTGAAGGAGGTAAGAAGATAGATTCACTAAATAATTGACAAGCCTCAGAGAAAACTTCCTACATCGATTATTTGTTTAATGTGTCAATTTAATTAAAATTCCTGCTGAGCCTGGGTTCTTAGCTTTAAGAACTGGTTTAGAGAGAAGCCTATAGGGACCTCCTGAAATCTCCAAGTCCAATGGAAAAAATCATTGCAAGGGACATAGGAGCAGCTTCAAAATTTTCTCTGGGGGTAGCACTGAAAACTTTCATCACAGAAGTACTTTTCTGTTTCATTTTTTCTCTTCTTTTGCTTCCTCTCATAATCTATTAAAACTGAATGGCATTTGATGTTGCCAGAAATATGGCCTTAGTTTCAGGAAGCAGGGACTATGGCTGCAGAAGAGTGGCCACAATAGGCAGGTGGACAGGATAGCAAGCAATGCAGGATATACATATGAAGTTCATAGGGCAGAATCTGACCTATGCTAAACTTCAAAGTGTTATAAACCTACCTACTTACTTATTGTGGAATAGACAAAAACCTAGAAGAAGACCTATCAGAGAACAATTAAAAACCTTTTTTAAAGCATAATTTGGGGGTCTTAATAGTTCCGACCTAAAAATGCACAAGCCAACTACCCAGGCTTATGAATTCAAGGGCAAGCCGGGGCACAGGACCTGTAAGCATTACCCACGACACATGCCTGTTATGTTTTGCATCATTTTATTCTCTTCAGCCTGGTAAGATTTAATGGTTAATCTTGTAACAGTCAGCATGTTCTCTCTGTTGAGTGTTTCAGAAACATCAATGCAAGAATTTCTTAAGCAATGCTTCCTCCAGATATTATTTGTACTCTGATTCAAGGTGGTATTATTTTTCCTGATGATTTTCAACATCTCATTAAGCAGCCCCTCTCTTAACTTATTTACCGGTCTTAGGATGACTTTTGGTCAGAATACGAAGGGCTAGTTACCAGCTGAGGACCTCATTTAAAGACTCTGAGGATAAAGTTTCATCTTTATAAATTTTCAATTGATAATGAGGCATTTTTAATTCTCATAATTTGGTTTATTTAATAAAAAGTGAGATTTTAAATATCTCTGGCTGACCAAACAGAGACACGTATCAAATGGCAGCACCTGCTTCACAGGCTTCTCATTCATGAGAGGCTCTCTCAGTACCTCTGTTCACCAACAGAATGTGTTCCTGAAATAGCCAGCACACTTTGTCTGTAGAGTTTTTTTTTTTTTAGTAATTTTAGCTGGAATTACAGGATTTCATAGTACTCATGGTATAGTGTATTTTATAGAGATCTAATAATAGAGGAATCTAAGTTGGGAAACAGTGAGATGAGATGAAGTCAAGACACTTCTTAGCCTGTTTTAAAAAATAAGCCAAGAGTACGTACTTGACCATGAAATAGGGTCATGGGCTCTCATGGAAGATAACGACAAATCATTAATTCCATGGGCACCTTGAGTTCACTGTTTGTTCGTTTTCCTGGTAGTAACGGCAGATTTGGGCTAATCTAACTACATTCTCTCTGCTAGCCTCCGAGGAGTGGAACACATTCACAGGCAGTCTGGCCTGGGTATGGGCACAGTTCTAGCCATGGAATGGAACAAAGCTCTGTAGGCCAAGGGGGATTAAACCCTTGATCTTGGCATCATTAGCACTGTGTTCTCACCCACTGGGCTGACTAGGCACAGACAAAAGACCAACTGGGCTAATAAGTCACAGCAGTCAGAGCAATCTGGTTTAAATTTATTTCTCATTTTTAATACATTAGCTTTATAATTTGATTTAAATATTTTAGGATAAATGAAGCCAAAGGTCCATGCTGCTGTCATTCAGAAGAGAGAAAGCAGGGAGGAAAAGATATCCCACACGACTTCCCACCACCACCAGGCCCAGAGAGGCCCTCGGAGGTGTTCTCTCACTGTGTACAAGAGGTGTCAGCCTGGAGCACTCAGAGTAAATCACAGTTTCTATAAGTAATTTATGTTTAATACACTCAAAAGCAGCTTTGTATTTTAGGAGACCTTTTTGGACCACTTAGAAGGCCAAAAACTTTTATGAAATAACAACAAAAAATACTCTTCTGTTTTGTTGTTTGGTTTTGCCAGATTTTCATGCATTGTGTTTGATCCAAAAATGAGGTACGCATGTATCTTCAAATCCTAAAAGTAATTTAGTTGCATCCCAGCTGCCAACTTCATTCTTACTGTGTATAAGTAGGTCTCTGGAGTGGATGCCTTAACATCATTGTTCCTGTGGCTTTAGATACCTGGAATATATTCAAAATCCTACTTATTTCCAAGGTCCATTATCAGCAACATCTTCTAGAGAGCTTATCTTAACATTTTACACTGACTACCCTTATACCATTATAATTTGTATTACCTACACCTTATATTCAGTGACTTGGTTGTATGCAATTATTAGTATTGCTCTTTATTATTTTTCCCTGATCATTTCAATTATCATAATTGCCCCCTTATGAAAAGATAAAAAGATAAATTTCATGAGGGAAAATGCATAGTTAGGTATTTCTTTGGTGACTCACACAACACTAAAGATAAGCATGTTGTAAACCTGCTGAAGTAAATTTGAATTGAATCACTCTCTGTGATCTGTGAATGTTGCGGGACTGTCAGTCTATAAATGTTTTTGATTGTCTCTTTTCAACACCATATAGGAAGAACACAGATGCTGAGAACTTTTTATGTGAACTTTACACAGAAAATATATCTTTAATTATTTTTTAGCCTACTTTCCAGCCCTTTATTTGATGAGAAAATAATATGTTTTCAAATAGATGTCTCTTTTCATATTGTCTATAAAATAATGTCAAAATACTGGATGTGGTGAGTAAATTTTGAAAAAATTTTTTCATTTTCTAAAGATTTCAATGTGAACAGTCTCTTCAGTATAGTACAAATGTAGTACAACTGAAAAATACAAAATCCACTGAATTTCAGGAGATACATTTCATTTCTAGTAACTATAATATTATAGTAGCTCATTCTTCACATGTTAATGTCTAAAGAGATTACAAATCAAATCCAGTCTGGTAGTGGGGTAGACTTCCAGAAATCATCTAACTATAATTTGACCATGATAAAGGAATAAACTAACAGTAATAACAATGATAATAATGAATAATAATAACAATAATAGTTAACCTTTATATAGTACCTGCTATATGCCTGGCAGTTCTTAAGCACTTTACATATATTAACTCATTAAATCCTCACAAAAGCTTCATGAGGTAAGTACAATAATTATATCCATTATACAGATTAGGAAATCAAGGCCTCAAGTGATTAAGTGATTTGCTTAACATCATTCACCCAGGCAATCTGTTTACATAGTCCAGCTCTTGACCAATGTGCACAGTGTGTCTCAAAGGGGATACTGAAGAAACTTGGCAGTTCTGGATAATTTTACCCATTCTGTCATAGGAAGCCACAGTCTCTTGTCTACAGCTTTTTGTTAGTAGGTGAAAGGACAGTATGCTTTGTGCTCTCAATGGCAGTGGTCTTCACCAGAGGGACAGAAGCAGGGGTGAGAACAGCCTGGTCTCTACACACACCACCTTCCTGGAATCCCAAGGCGATAGAGATAGTAAAAGCAAACAGAACAAAACAGTACCTCTACTGTGTTAATACTTGTCCACTTTTCTTATTATAGTATCCAAATATAAATTTCATTCTTGTCTTAAAAGTGAATAACTGAAATAGTGGTATGTCTGCTGCCAACTTTGTGGGATTAAATCTCATAAATTCTCAAGGACAGAACTGTTTGTTTATACTTTCCCTGGAAGCACACCATGTTCTTTATGGACAATGACAAATGTTAAAAAAAAATAAAACAACCTAAAAGTTATTTCAGAGCATTTGATAATCAGGTCACATTATCATCTTCAGATATGCTGAGAATATAAGGAACTTGATATGAACAGATGGGAGAGATAAAGAAATGTGGGAGCTATTCTTAGACAATGGGAGATGCAACATTCAATATTAATTGTTACTTCAAGCTCAGGAAATGTGCAAAAATTAGTCATTAACTATAGCATTGCTTCTCAAAGTGTGGCCTATAGTCCAGCAGAAACATTATTATCAGGGAGCTTGTTAAAAGTTGAAAATCTCAGGCCCCAAATCAAACATGGTAAATCTGAATCTACTTTTTGATAAGATCTTCTGGGTGATTCCTATGCACATAAAAATTTGAATATCACTGAGCTAGTGTCTCTCTACACACAATAATCAAAATGAAACAGCAAATCACTTATATTTTAATCAAATCTAATTTTAAGATCACAGCCACCTGGTAGAAATAGACTAATAGTGGTGACATATTTATGGCAATTTAAGTATCATGAAACCATTTAACAGGTATATACTTCATTTAATATCCTCATTCTGCCTACAAGAAAGTCAGAATATGTATGTGTTTTTCATGATATAACTGTTGCTAAGAAACTCTCATGTGCCAAAATCATAGAGGGAGTAATTTAAATCTGCATCTTCTAAATCCAAATCCTGTAGTTTTTCCATTCATGAGCAAACCATCTGTAGTTGTCAGAATATTTTTAAGTCGTGTCCTTAGAAGTGCTAAGAAGTTGACAGCATTTCTCTAAGATACATCATATTCCCCATTACAACATTCAGTCTTTCTGAAGGCAGAAAAGGTAATCTTAGTCAAGTACAAGTAAATTCAGTTGCTTCAGGATTTTGTCAGTTTTTTCTGGGTACACTCAGTAATTTCAGATTAATCTAAACATTTCAGATGTTTTCCTTCTCCTGCCTGAGAGGGTATTATGTTATTTGGAAGGGAGGGGAGAGGCTGTGCATGTGTGGCACAGTGCCACGACAGGAGACTGTGCGGGCCTCAGTTTTGTAGTCCTGCCACCAAATAGAGCCATCTCTACTCATTTCCATGGTACGGTGATATTCTTGGGGGGCTGCTGCCTCTCAGCTCAGCATACCAGACAGAGGACAAAGGCTCAGGTATTGTATCCTTCTAATTTCCACTATGACTGACTCGCGTTGCTCTCTCTCCCTTTTCAAGAACCACTGACTGAAGGTAAGAGCGCAGTAAACCGCCCACATATGCCTTCACCAGTGTCTAACTCTCAAGCTCCCTCTGCTACTCTTTCTTATTTCTTCTAGTACAGAGAGTTCTTATCTCTTCAAAGACAGGAAAAACTTGATCTTCAAGTATTCTTGTTTGCCTTTTTTTAAAGCTGAAAAGACAAGAATCTGTTCTCCAATTTCCACAGTTGCCACTCCCCCTTGAGACAATGCCTACCTGAATGGGGTGATGAGGTGGCAGGGTACAATGGAATGAGGTATGGCAAGCATCAATCAGTACTTTAAAAAATATTGTCCTTGTTGGTGTCCTGTAATTCTCTCAAGAGGATCTAAAAGGCTAGAAGCACTGGACTTTCTAGAATTTAAATCATGGGAAATTAGGCTCACTTTATGCTTGTCTGATAATATCTGAGGTATATTCAGTTCTCACTGAATCTCTTTAAACATTGACAACCTAAGGGATGTGCATAGAAAAATAATCAAAATGGTAAGTTATCCAAGAATGATTTCATGTGAGGCCTGATTATAGGATTTAAGACTATGAAGACTAGGAAAAGTAGAGACTAAGGGAAAAACATTTAAACACCTAACATATCATGTGGAAAAGCATGAATTTTTGTTGTTGTGTTTTTCTCCAAGGGAAGACTTAGAATCAATGAATTAAGTTTAAGAACTCAACTTTTAGTTAAAATTAAATATAGCAGAGACAACACTGCTATTTTCATTTACTCTTGATAAAGCAACATTACAGAGGAGCTCCAATTCTTGACATCACGTTAAAGAGGAAAGCCTTTAGGAAGGTGAGCTTCCTGATCCACACTGAATGGTGATATGAGAGGGAAACAATTTGTTCATTTTGTTGTGCCATCCAATAATATTTTTGTGACTTTTATATTATCACAGTATATCCCCTCTTACCTTGACTAATAGAGTAAGGAAGAACTTCCAGACAAAAAAGCTCATTCAGAAGTGCCCAGCCTCTTATGGAACTGTGTCAAGCACTAAGGAGAATATATTTATTTATAAATGTATTCATAAATTATACATTTATTAAACTATATATTCAGTGAGTACATACTATGTGCCATTTAATCTATTATGAGCTGGAGAAAAAGTGGTAGGTGAGATCAGCATTACCACTAGCCAGTAGGTTTGGTTAAGTAATTCTCATGTCTACCTCCCACCTCTAAGGTTTTTGGTGTCAAATAAATTAACAGAAGATTGCCACAACCACATACTACTGTACAACATTACTATAAAATTTAACCACTCTTGTTTTTTTCTATATATATGAGAATATGCGTATATGTATATTTACATACATATACATATATGTGTGTGTGTGTGTATACACACACATTTTTGTGTTTATAGAGCATGTTTTACTCTTCTTATAATTACCTAATGATAAGAATTGTACAGAATTTAGGATTTTATCCAACTTGCAAGTTAACAGGTTAGCTCAGATGCTAACAGAAGGCAAAAGACTCCTGGATTGAAAAGAAAGGACAGGTTATTATTCACAGCAATAGCTATAGCCAAAGTATCAGCATTTGCACTGACTGCCTGAGTCCCGATTCCTGCAAAGAGAAATGGTGAAGACCAGGTGACACATACGCATGCAATGAATTGCATTACCGAAAAGGAATCCCAAGGTTAAGAAATGTCAGAATTGGCTACAAGCAAGCTTGCCCATACTTTGTCCCAGAGAGAAGCATTAAATTTTTTTTTATTAGGGTATTATTGACATACACTCTTATGAAGGTTTCACATGAAAAAAACAATGTGGTTACTACATTCACACATATTATCAAGTCCCCCCCATACCCCAATGCAGTCACTGTCCATCAGTGTAGTAAGATGCCACAGATTTACTATTTGCCCTTCTCTGTGCTACACTGTTTTCCCTGTAATCCCCCACATCATGTATGCTAAACATAATAACCCTCAATCCCCTTCTTCCACCCTCCCCACCTGCCTGCCCACACCCCTCCTGTTTGGTAACCACTAGTTCCTTCTTGGAGTCTCTGAGTCTGCTGCTATTTTGTTCCTTCAGCTTTGCTGTGTTGTTATACTACACAAATGAGGGAAATCATATGACACTTGTCTTTCTCCACCTGGCTTATTTCACAGAGCATAATATCCTCCAGCTCCATCCATGTTGTTGCAAATGGTAGGATTTGTTTCTTTCTTATGGCTGAATAGTATTCCATTGTGTATATGTACCCATCTTCTTTATCCATTCATCTACTGATGGACACTTAGGTTGCTTCCATATCTTTGCTATTGTAAAAAGTGCTGCCATAAACAGGGGTGCATAAGTCTTTTTGAATCTGACAAGTTGTATTTGTTGGGTAAATTCCAAGGAGTGGGATTCCCAAGTCCAATGGTATTTCTATTTTTAGTTTTTTGAGGAACCTCCATATTGCTTTCCACAATGGTTGAACTAGCTTACATTCCCACCAGCAGTGTAGGAGGATTCCCCTTTCTCTGTACCCTTGCCAGCATTTGCTGTTCTTAGTCTTTTGGATGCTGGCCATCCTTACTGGTGTGAGGTGATATCTCATTGTGGTTTAAATTTGCATTTCCCTGATGATTAGTGATGTGGAGCATCTTTTCATGTGTCTGCTGGCCATCTGAATTTCTTCTTTGGAGAACTGTCTCTTCATATCCTGTGCCCATTTTTTAATCGGGTTATTTGCTTTTTGGGTGTTGAGGTGTGTAAGTTCTTTATATATTTTGGATATTAACCCTTTGTCAGATATGTCATTAACAAATATATTCTCCCATACTGTAGGATGCCTTTTTGTTCTGATGATGGTGTCCTTTGCTGTACAGAAACTTTTTAGTTTGATGTAGTCCCATGAGATTATTTTTGCTTTTGTTTCCCTTGCTCGAGGAGATGTGTTCAGGAAGTTGCTCATGCTTATATTCAGGAAATATTTGCCTATGATGTCTTCTAAGAGTTTTATGGTTTCATGACTTACATTCAGACCCTTGATCAATTTTGAGTTTACTTTTGTGTATGGGGTTAAACAATAATCCAGTTCCATTCTCTTGCGTGAAAATGACCAGCTTTGCCAACACCAGCTGTTGAAGAGGCTGTCATTTCCCCATTGTATGTTCATGGCTCCTTTATCATATATTAATTGACCATACATGGTTGGGTTTATATCAGGGCTCTCTAGTCTGTTCCATTGGTCTATGGGTCTGTTCTTCTGCCAGTACCAAATTGTCTTGATTACTGTGGCTTTGTAGTAGAGCTTGAATTGGGGAGCATAATCCCCCCAGCATTATTCTTACTTCTCAGGATTGCTTTGGCTATTCAGGGTCTTTTGTGGTTCCATATGAATTTTAGAACGATTTTCTCTAGTTGGTTGAAGAATACCGTTGGTATTTTGATAGGAATTGCACTGAATCTACAGATTGCTTTAGGCAGGATGGACATTTTGACAATATTAATTCTTCCTATCCATGAGCATGGGATGTGTTTCCATTTATTGGTATCTTCTTTAATTTCTCTCATGAGTGTGTTATAGTTTTCAGAGTATAGGTCTTTCACTTCCTTGGTTAGGTTTATTCCTAGGTAGTTTATTCTTTTTGATGCAACTGTGAATTGAATTGTTTTCCTGATTTCTCTCTCTGCTAGTTTATTGTTAGTGTAGAGGAATGCCACAGATTTCTGCATATTAATTTTATATCCTGCAACTTTGCTGAATATACATATTAGACCTAGTAGTTTTAGAATGGATTCTTTAGGGTTTTTTATGTACAATATCATGTCATCTGCAAACAGGGACAGCTTAACTTCTTCCTTGCCAATCTGAATGCGTTTTATTTCTTTGTGTTGTCTGATTGCCTTGGCTAGGACCTCCAGTACTACATTGAATAGATGTGGGGAGAGTGGGCATCCTTGTCTTGTTCCCAATCTTAAAGGAAAAGCTTTCAGCTTCTCGCTGTTAAGTATAATGTTGGCTGTGAGTTTGTCATATATGGCCTTTATTATGTTGAGGTACTTGCCCTCTATACCCATTTTGTTAAGAGTTTTTATTATAAATGGAAGTTGAGTTTTGTCAAATGATTTTTCAGCATCTATGGAGATGATCATGTGGTTTTTGTCCTTCTTTTTGTTGATGTGGTGGATGATGTTGAGGGATTTTTGAATGTTGTACCATCCTTGCATCCCCGGAATAAATCCTCCTTGATCATGATGGATGATCTCTTTGATGTATTTTTCAAATCAGTTTGCTAATATTTTGTTGAGTATTTTGCATCTATGTTCATCAGGGATATTGGTCTATAATTTTCTTTTTTTGTGGTATCTTTTCCTGGTTTTGGTATTAGAGTGATGCTGGCCTCATTGAATGAGTTTGGAATTATTCCCTCTTCTTCTACTCTTTGGAAAACTTTAAGGAGAATGGGTATTAGGTCTTCACTAAATGTTTGATAAAATTCAGCAGTGAAACCATCTGGTCCAGCCATTTTTTTCATAGGTAGTTTTTTGATTACCAATTCAATTTCGTTGCTGGTAATTGGTCTGTTCAGATTTTCTCTTTCTTTCTTGGTCAGCCTTGGAAGGCTGTGTTTTTCTAAGAAAGTTGTCCATTTCTCCTAGGTTATCCAGTTTGTTAGCATGTAATTTTTCATAGTATTCTCTAATAATTCTTTGCATTTCTTTGGTGTCCTTACTGATTTTTCCTTTCTCATTTCTGATTCTCTTTATGTGAGTAGACTCTCTTTTTTCTTGAGAATTCTGACTAGGGGTTTTCTATTTTGTTGATTTTCTCAAAGAACCAGCTCTTGCTTCCATTGATTCTATTGTTTCATTCTTCTCAATTTTATTTATTTCTGCTCTAATCTTTATTATGTCCCTCCTTCTACTGACTTTGTGCCTCATTTGTTCTTCTTTTTCTAGTTTTGCTAATTGTGAGTTTGGACTGCTCATATGGGATTGTTCTTCTTTCCTGAGGCAGGCCTGTATTGCAACATACTTTCCTCTCAGCACAGCCTTCACTGCATCCCCCAGATTTTGTGGTGTTGAATTATCTTGTCATATGTCTCCATATATTGCTTGATCTTTGTTTTTATTTGGTCATTGATCCATTGGTTATTTAGGAGCATGTTGTGAAGCCTCCATGTGTTTGTGAGATTTTTCATTTTCTCCTGCATAATTTATTTCTAGTTTCATACCTTTGTGGTCTGAGAAACTGGTTGGTACAATTTCAATCTTTTTGAATTTACTGAGGCTCTTTTTGTGGCCTACTATATGATCTATTCTTGAAAATGTTCCATGTGCACTTGAGAAGAATGTGTATTCTGCTGCTTTTGGGTGTAGAGTTCTGTAGATGTCTGTTAGGTCCATCTGTTCTAATGTGTTGTTCAGTGTCTCTGTCTCCTTACTTATTTTCTGTCTTATTGATTTGTCCTTCAGAGTGAGTGGAGTGTTGAAGTCTCCTAGAATGAATGCATTGCATTCTATTTCTCCTTTTAATTCTGTTAGTATTTGTTTCACATATGTAGGTGCTCCTGTGTTGGGTGCATAGATATTTATAATGGTTATATCTTCTTGTTGGATTGACCCTTTTATCATTATGTAATGTCCTTCTTTGTCTCTTGTGACTTTCTTCGTTTTTAAGTCTATTTTGTGTGACACAAGTACTGCAACTCCTGCTTTCTTCTCCTATTAGTTGCATGAAATATCTTTTTCCATCCCTTCACTTTTAGTCTGTGTATGTCTTTGGGTTTGAAGTGAGTCTCTTGTAGGCAGCATATAGATGGGTCTTGTTTTTTTATCAATTCAGTGACTCTGTCTTTTGATTGGTGCATTCAGTCCATTTACATTTAGCATGATTATCAATAGGTATGTACTTATTGGCATTGCAGGCTTCAGATTTGTGGTTACCAAAGGTTCAAGTTAACTTCCTTACTATCTAAGAGTCTAACTTAACTCAATATCCTATTACAAACAAAATCTAAAGGTTCTTTTTTTTTTCTTCCTCCTTTTTCTTCCTCCTACATTCTTTATATATTAGGTATCATTTTCTGTACTCTTTGTCTATCCCCTGGTTGACTTTGGAGTTAGTTATTTTAATTTTTGCCTTTGCTTAGTAATTAGCTGTTCTACTTTCTTTACTGTGGTTTTATTACTTCTTGTGACAGCTATTTAACCTTAGGAACACTTCCATCTATTGCAGTCCCTCCAAGATACACTGTAGAGATGGTTTGTGGGAGGTAAATTCTCTCAGCTTTTGCTTATCTGAAAATTGTTTGATCCCTCCTTCAAATTTAAATGATAATCTTGCCTGATAAAGTATTCTTGGTTCAAGGCCCTTCTGCTTCATTGCATTAAATACATCATGCCACTCCCTTTTGCCTGTAAGGTTTCTGTTGAGAAGTCTGATGATAGCCTGATGGGCTTTCCTTTGTATGTGATCTTATTTCTCTCTCTGGCTGCTTTTAATAGTCTGTCCTTATCCTTGATCTTTGCCATTTCAATTACTATATGTCTTGGTGTTGTCTTCCTTGGGTCCCTTGTGTTGGGAGATCTGTGCACCTCCATGGCCTGAGGGACTATCTCCTTCCCCAGATTGGGGAAGTTTTCAGCAATTACCTCCTCAAAGACACTTTCTATCCCTTTTTCTCTCTTTTCTTCTTCTGGTACCTCTATAATGTGAATATTATTCCGTTTGGATTGGTCACATAGTTCTCTCAATATTCTTTCATTCTTAGAGATCTTTTTTTCTCTCTGTGCCTCAGCTTCTTTGTATTCCTCTTCTCTAATTTCTATTTCACTTATCGTCTCCTCCACTGTATCCAATCTGCTTTTAATACCCTCCATTGTGCTCTTCAATGATTGGATCTCCGACCGGAATTCATTCCTGAGTTCTTGAATATCTTTCCGTACCTCCATGAGCATGTTTGTGATTTTTCTTTTGAACTCCCTTTCAGGAAGAGTCATGAGGTTGATGTCATTTAAATCTTTCTCAGGAGTTGTATTAATAATTTTACTCTAAACCAGGTTCCCTTGGCATTTCATATTTGTATATGGTGCCCTCTTGTGCCCAGAAGCTCTACTCCCTGGAGCTGCTCAGCCACTGAAGCAATGTCGGGGGTTGCAGGGGAGTGGTATTGTTGCCTGGGGGGAGGAAAGAGCTGTTTCCTGCTATCCGGCTGCTATGCCTTTCTCCACTGCCTGAACCAGTGGGCTGAGCACATGGGTATAAGCCTCTATGCTTTGCATTTGTAGTTGCTGTAGACAGATCTTTCCTCTGGCTGGCCTAATGCCAGAGTACGGTTTGCCAGTTTGCAAGCCAGGTGGGGCTGGCCGGGAGAAAGGTACAGTAGGCTGCGTATCACGGAGGGGGTCCTCAGAGCTGTGTAGCCAGCCAGGGAGCTCGAGCACCTGAAGATCATCTAAGGAGGAAGATTTCTTTTTCCTCCTTAAATATAAGAGTCTATATGGCAAAGCTCCTAACCTGCTGGGCAGAGTGCACCCAGATAATTTTGTCTCCCTGTCCTCTCTCCTGAGCACTAAGCTCTGTGCAATCCTTGCCCCTTTAGCAGCCCTCTTGCTAAGGGCTTCCTTGTTAGGAATTCTCTTAGACTGCCTGCCTTTCTTTTGTCCCAGAGCAGCCAGATATGGATCTCTGCTTTCCACAAGTGGCTGGAATCTCAGTCTCTCCAGGAATTATTCCTGTCTTAGCTTTCCAACCCTGTAATCGTGAGGGTATCATGCAAGCACCATGAAATGCAGGTTTGTGTTCCCAGAGAAAATCTCCGGAGTTAGGTATTCAGCAGTCCCAGGCCTCCACTCCCTCCCTGCTCCATTTCTCTTCCTCCTGCTGGTGAGCTGGGGTGGAGGAAGGGCTTGGGTCCCACCGGGCCACAGCTTTGGTATGTTACCCTGTTCTGTGAGGTCTGTTCTTTTCTCCAGGTTTATGCAGTCTGGTGCAGTCCTCTTTCCTGTTGCTCTTTCAGGATTAGTTGTATTAATTATATTTTCGTATTATATGCAGTTTTAGGAGGAAGCTTGTGTCTCACCTCTCACACCGCTATCTTTAATCCATGTCTGTCCTCTCGCATTAAATTTTTTATAATGGAGAACAAAAAAGCCTGTTCTTTGCTATGAAGGGAGACACTGTCTTTGTCTCCCAAGCTCATTGTCTAAAGACGATCTGAAAAAAAGGCTGTCAGGGCTTCTGCTCACAAGACATGCAAAAACAGTCCATAGAGAATTGTCTTGCAATAATGAACAGAGCTAGGCCTATTTTTCTCATCACCATACCTTCAATTCCTAGAACAGTTTTCTGGGGCACAGTAAAAGGATCTAACACTTACTAAGGTCTTATTCTATGCCAGGACTTTTCAAACACTGCATGTGTTTGAAAATCCCACCAACCACTATAACATAGTTACAGATATTACCTGCACTTTATACATGAGGAAACTGAAGCCAAAACAGGTTAGCAACTCATCTCAGATCATAGAGCTGATAAGTGGGAAAACTTAAATACGTATTTCTTGAAGAAATGAATTGAGTGAATGGATACATGAATAACTGTGAAACAGAAAAGAAGCATTTGCAAATATATGCATCAAGCTATGTATGTATGAGGTTACAATTTTGAGATTGAATACAGTTCAATTCTGTCCCAGACCTCACATACTATTAAAATGAAATTAAAGTCAGAGGTTAATGCACATTGTTATATTATCTGTTGATTTCTGTAACTGCAATTTGCTCAGAGACTCTACATGTAAGTCTGTGCTATAACAAGTCTAATTGAAGCTTTACTATCTAGGTTTAATTTGCCTGACTTAGTCAAACTTCATGGTAAAAGATGAATTCTCTCTGAAAAACTATGAGAATTTATTTCATGCTTATTGTTCTTAGCAGTTCATTGTGTTCATTGGCAGAACATTAAAAACAAGTAGAATTGCACTGTTTTACTAGCTATGGAATAAATGTAGAATGGAAAAACTTGCTCATGACTGAAACAGAGAGAAGTCATTTCTGTGCTACATAGCTGT
Source organism: Smutsia gigantea (assembly GCA_032199065.1). NCBI lineage: Eukaryota > Metazoa > Chordata > Mammalia > Pholidota > Manidae > Smutsia > Smutsia gigantea. The sequence continues at coordinate 80,856 of JAVSCE010017669.1, read as the reverse complement.
CCCTGGGTGTAGATAGGGCTGTAGCTACACAAAGTACATACCACACTATGTTTTGATTTTTGCCTTTCAAAAATTGCAAACCATTTGTTTACTTGTAATCTCCCATTTCATAGAATTATCTCTTTTGCCCAGGTTGTAAACAGAAATTGAAAGGTATTAAGGTAGGAGACTAAAAAATATGCATTTCTGAATTTCAACAGAACATATATAGAGAACAAGGTAGGAGGAGGGAAGAAAAAGTTCAGAAAATCAGGAAAAAAAGTACCCATAATTCCACACTCCACTATAGAAACATTACCACATTAATTTGCATATTTTCTTCCAATATTTACTTTAAATGATTCATCAATAAATTCATTCAACAAATATTTTTTGAGCATCTGCTATGTACCAGATACTGTTTAAGATGGTAGGGATATAGGGGTGTACAAAGTGAAAGACAAATATTCCTGCTGGACATCCTAGAGATGACTTGTTTTTGAATAGCATACATGAAATTCTGAAAAGTACTTTTTAAAAGTATAAAGATTTTCCAATGTTGCTCTTTGGTTTTTATAAGCATCATTCTTAAGGACTGAATTCCCTTACCTACATAGGTAATGATTTAAGCTACTTTTCTGTGGTTGCTATATTTGTTTTTTTCTTTTTTTAAAATCAAGTAACTATGATGAGCATCTTGGCAGGTCAGTTTTTCTTCCATATTTTATACAAGTGCATTCTTTCAGCTCATATTTCCCCTAACTTCTGCATGCCACCTTTGGACACAGTTTTGCTCTTGTTTTCATGTAACAGTCACATTTAACACATTGAATTTTCTGCCAACAGGACTGTCATTGAATAATTTCAGAGGTGCCAAAGAGTGATGCTCCTGAACCTCTTTCATCCATACTTATAGCTAAAATTTCAAGGTTAGAGTTCCATTTTTGTTCTCTTTTAAAATATGCATACCACTGCAATGTTAAAATTTTGCATATTATAATCACCCACAACTTTATAAGAACAAATAAAAAGAAAGTAGGCCTAATAGCATAGAAGAAGAAACCAGGAGGCCAAGGTGGCCACCATACCCATGCATAAAGGGCAGGCAAGGACATTTATATAAATATAATGTATATGATTGTGATTGTAATATACAATTACAATATACAATATACAATGTAATATACAATATGATGATCATGATATATATATGATGTATTTCCTGTTTCACCACCACTGTGAAATACCTAATTCTTTATCTAACATTAAAGAATTCTGTCTAAGTACAAGCATGTGTATAGTTGGCTGAGTAAAGGGAGCAGGTGTGAATCTTATTAGTATATTTTAGTTGTCTAGAGTCAATAAATAGGAGTGCTTTCTATGTATTATCAGACTGCTATAATGCCTAACAGTAAGAAAAGGTAAGGAATGGGGTAGGTTCATAGATTGTCATAATTGTAAGATCTAGTATAGTTATTACATTTTAGACAAGGGAGATGAGGACTAAAGAAACCAAGAAACCTGACCAAGTCATAAAAGTAGTACAATATTTCCATTCTAGCATTCTTTCAGCTACTGCTTGCTGCCTCCCTACCAGGGTAGACATTAGAATATTTTATAGCAGCCTTTGAAAAATTATTTTTTCATTTTATTTTTGGAGGAAAGAAGAAATCAGTAGATGTTTTCTTTAATTTTATTTTTTCTTTTGTCCTGGGATCTTAATATTTTTTCTGAACTCATTTATGTACATACTTTACAAATATGGATGAGGAGGGGAAAAGAAAAAAAGCAAATAGCTGACAACCATTTAAAAGGAAATACAGTAAATTAAGACTTTCTTCTTTAATTTGTAACAATATATAAAGGTTCAATTTGTGTTTTTTATATGAAAAGTCAAGCTTCCTTTACATTACATCAGGAAGAGCCGTTTAATCTCTCCTTTGGGGCTGATGCTTCCCAGGACAAAATGAAGCATCTCCCTTTCCTTGTTGAGAACTGAGCCAAGTGTGAACATTGAGTTTCTTAAGACAAAGTCCCCTCTCTCCTTAAGGAAGGCTAAAGGATTTTTTTTTTAATTGCTAGTGGATTGAGGCTCTGTTCTAACAGATGACTGTGCTATTGTCCAAGAGTCTGGTAGTGCTATTATGAGAGAAAATGAAGCAGGAAACCAGTTTGTGTATTTATTTATTAGGGAGCAAAAGGGTATGGGGAAACTGGGAAGTTGGGAAGACTAGCTAGGGAAGGGTAGATACCAAAGGTCAAATGTCTCTAAGCATGATCCTGTGTAGATCAGCCTTAAAAAAAATCGGGGTAGAAGATGGGGACAAAGCACTATTTTAATGCTCAGAAGTGATGCTGGACAAGACACCCAGTTTCAGCAACTGTCCAGCATCATGATGGAAATAACTCCCTTGCCTGCTGTCAACTCAGGCTTGGGATGATTCAGAACAATGACCTGCACACATCATTCAGTCTTTCCAGGTAATATTATCTAGTTGCTCCATGCAGTTGCTGGCCCACAGATTCCCAGGATATTTGTATACTGATGGATTATAAATCATTTATTATTAGGAAGAAATGTTTGTTTATTTGGGGAAGAATGGAATATACCAAACAGTACTGGAGACACTTAAATATATCTCATTACTCACTTTTTGTTAAAGTTGATCTTTTTTTACTATCAATTTTTCTGAGAGGATAGGTGAATAATTGGCTAAAAGTAAATTGTTGATGAATCCAAATATCTTTCTTATCAACTATGGTCCTCAAAGGGTTTATGATTTAGGAAGTAAAAGGGAGAAATAAAAGGCTATAGTGCCTTTGTAATTAATGCACACACTACCAGGTCTGAAGTGCCTAGAAGTGCCCCTTATTCAGGCTGCCAAGCGAATGTTTACTAAGTAGTCAGGAAAGGTCATGATACTGCACCAACAGAGAATCTAATGTGGGTTCGGATTTCAAACAGAAGACTGCCAACCAAAATCCTAAACAAGATTACAGAATCAAGTTAGGGAAACCAGGGCATAAAATGCATCCTCTCTTGTCTACAGTTTAATTATCAAGAGATGCAGAGCTGTAGTTAGTATTACTTTGCTGTCTTGGGGATCACAAGGAGAGATTAAGAATTGTGATTAGTAATAAACCTATTATGTAAAAAGACCTGTAGTAGATCTGACCACACGAGAGTGTCCAATACATTGTAGTACAAGCATTTAATGTATAATAGTCCTTGATAAATGTAACCTCTTCTCCCTGAAAATACCCAGAAGAAATAAATGTGATTTTGTTTTGTTTTGTTTCAAAATACTTAGTCAAAAATCAGTATGAATATTTACCTTAATCCACCAGTTCTTCAACTGAATAACTTAAATCATGTAAGACTATTTTGGACAGAAACAAAAATCTGAACTCTTTTTTTCCCCCATACTATCATAGCTTTTTTTTTTTTTACTTATTTTTATTTATATTTTTACTGTTTACTGGATCATTATTTGAAAATAACAAAATAGTCCTTTTTCTCTTTTTCTGTATTTACCATGCTATTTTGAAATGAGAGAGAGAAGAGAGAGAGGAGAAAGAGAGATATATTTCCTTGTTTTTTCTCCACTCATCCTTCTGGACAATAATTTGTTCCTGAATAATGCATGTCAGTTGAATTTGCACATGTTCATACAATTTATAAACTGCCAGAATACAGCTTTGTGCAACTACCAAATTAAAATATTATGTCTATTAAAATGTAGCATTCCTTATTTAGATTATACAGTTCTTCTTAGGGAATGAAAATGACTCAAAAGCATTTTGTAATTATTTACTGAGGCCCATTTCTCTTGTAAAACACACAGACCATAAATTCCATGATGGGCATTACATACTGAAGGTTATTTCCTTAAATGGAAAAAAGTAAGTTTCATAGTTGTAAAGTTTAATATTTAAGTTGTAGTTATCAGAAGCTATATCTAAATTAATGAATTATTGCCACCTCCCAAAAAAAGACTATTCATAAATGAACACTTCATTTGCTTTGTATCTATTAGTTTGGTTATGTATTTTTAGGTATCAGTTTTTTAAGTCTGTATTAATTTATGTATGAAGTAACAACTCATGGAAGTAAATATGTTTCCTATTCACTCACATAATTGAGGCATAATTTGCATATAATAAAACTTCTCCTTTTAGGTGTATATTATTATGAGTTTTAACAAATATATACAGCTATGTAACCAACATCACAGTTAAGATAGAGAACATTCCCATCATCCCTCAAAAATTCCCTTGTTCCCACTTGTAGCCAATGCCCTTCCCCAGTCCCCATTTCTGCCAACCACTGGTCTGTTTTGTCTACAGTTTTGTCCTCTCCAGAATGACATATAGATGAAATAATGTATTTCATATATAACCATTTAAATCTGCTTCTTTCACTTAGCATAATGTCTCTGATACTCATCCATGTTGTTACATGTATCATTAGTAGTTTGCTGGGTTTTTTTATTGTTGAGTATTATTCTATTGTAAGGATATACCACAATATTTTCCATTCACTGGTTGATGTACATTTGGATTGTTTCCATTCTTGATGATCCTAAATAAAGTTGCCATGCAGATTTGTGTAGCTCTATGTCTTCATTTATCTTGGGTAAATACCTAGGAGTGGGACTGCTGAGTCATAATGCTAATGAATGCTTAATTTCATTTAAACCTCTCTTTACTGACTCTCTATAAGAAAATTATACTCTTTCTGACTTTGACACCAGGGTTCTCCATGTGACTTGCTTTAGCCAATAAAATGTGAGCAATGGTACCTGTGCAGTGTCTGCATAAAAGCTTTAAGTAACAATGCTTGATTCTTCCTCATGCTTTTCCCTCTACAATGAGCACTGCATGACCCCAAATGCCTGCTCCTTCAGCCTGGAACTAGGAGAAAAGATGCATGGAGCAGAGAGCCACAGTCAGACCACAGCCTTCATGTAACCTGAGAAATAAACATTTGCTGTTGTATGAAACACAAGCTGTATTACCTCAGGATAATCTGGCAAAAGCTGAGTAATCAGCCTTGGAAATTGCTTCTTTCTACCCTACTTAACTTCATATAACACTTGAAATACACGTCCTTGAACTTATTTCTTTACTCTTTGAGCCTGATGTATGACTACCTTCCAGTTTCCACCTCTTCTTTGCTCCTTCGTTATGGTTTTCACTGGGTCATCTTCCTGCCGCCATTTTCTCTAAAACTAAGTCTTTAAATCACATCTTTATGTCTTCACACTAATTGTACTACAGTAGATGTTTAACTAGTCTCACAGTTTTAAATCCATAATCTCTTGGTCTAAATTATATATTCATGATATCATAGGAATCTTTTTTTAAAAAAACAATACTCTCCTCATATTAGGTTTCTACTCAAAACCTTGTCACTCCTCATTATGTATAGGGTATATCTGACCATCCCACCTATGTATACAAGGTATTTTTCCTTTGGTTTTTGAATTCCCTCCTCTGCTGCTTCCACCATTACAAACATCTGTTACTCTATTGAATGAAATTCTCTTGTAATCACAGAGGTATACTCCTTTGTTCAGGATTTGCAGCAGATATTTCTACCTCTTGTCTTATTTCCTATCACTTTAAGTCTTCCAAGACGTATCTTACATTCCACTATTTTAAGAAAAACTTACTGTCGATTCCTCTTAAGAGTTACTATTGGCTCTTCCAAACCATTCTCCACAAAGCATCTAGAATAATATTTAAAAACACATATCCATCATCCCTTCTCTCTATCCTACTTAAATTACACACTGGCACTTAGGATAAATACTAAATCCTTAAGGCCTAGATAGATTGGCCCCTCCCTACCTGTTCAACTTCTTCCTTTCCCTCTCTAGCATTCTGACCAGCACCCTCTTTGTGTTCCACTGAACATCACCCTCTGTGGGATCCTTGCTATTCTCTCTGCCTAGAATGTTCTTCTTTTGTCTCTCTTTTCCTGGTTAACTCCTTCTTATCCTTCAGATCTCAACTCTATTATTACTTCCTCAAAGATGCATTCCCTGACTTCTGAGGAGAGCCAGACTTCATAGTATATACCTTTATTATACCATTTACCTATCCCTCATTCAGTGGACTTACCACAGTAGCAATTTTACATTTCTTTGTATGATTGTTACATCATCTACCTTTTTGGGATTCAGCAATGTAGGCCCATCTCACCCATGGAACAATATCTGGCACATTACTTGATGGATGTTTCTCAAAGAACAGCAGCCCTTGGTACCTGAACCATTCTATCTGTATCTGTATCATACTGATTTGTAGTCTTGTGTTGATTAAGATCTCTATCACACTGTATTGGCATTTCTTCTTGTTTGCATGTTTCATCACCACACCAACAAACACAGGCACCTCGTAGGCTCTATGCTATTAGCTGAATAAATTAATGACTTCTAGTCATTCTAGAATGTGAATATTTTTAGATTTTGGGTTTGTAGATGTACAAAATTAATGTATTTAAATGATCAATATGTGGCCACTTCAAAAAACTTCAGTCCATAGTTTCATTTACATATTCAAATCGAACAGTTTAAATTAAACCATTGAATGCCTGCTGTCACCAGAACTAAGACTAGGGTTGCCAGATAAAATTTAACCATGAACAATATTTTAGCATATGTTCCCAATATTGCATAGGGCAGAACTATACTAAAATGTATCTGTGGTTTATCTGAAATTCATGTTTAGCTGCAAAACCCTTATTTTTATTTGTTTTGTTTGGAAACCCAAACTATGATACTGCTTGAAATGATAATGATTGATCTCCACTGAGTGCTGACTGTTAGTCACACATAGCACTAAGTGTTTATTGATTATTTTATTTCATCTTTATAACCAGATGAGTAGATCCTATAAACATTCCCTTTGAACATGGAGAAGTTGAAGCACAGAATAAAGAACTTACTTTGGAGTCACACAACGATTAAGTGGCAGGTCAAATATGTCTCAATAAAGAACTTAGACCCTGCACTCCTAATTACTATAATATACTGCTTTATCTAACACCATCTAAGGTATTAACCATAAACTGGACAATGACAACAGAGACACTTTCATTATGGAGTGCTCTGAATATTTGAGTAACTGTGGTAATCCAGAGATCCCAATGTAAAAACCAGCATTGGATCTGTGGAACAGCAAGTGAATTTCTGATTCCCCCCTAAGGAATTTCAAGTCTTGTAGCCACTATATGGATTCTGAGTTTACATGAATGTGCTACAATATCACCATCTGTGTAAGTTACAGCACTGGGTTTATTATTGCCCATGAGTTAACTGTTGTTGAAGAACATTCTATGACATAGAGAATAATCTACATAGTTTTGTTTTTAGATCAATGTTAACGGACACGTTTGCTGACAAAACATCTCTACGATCAAGTTTTCCTTGAGTATCTATAAAGATCTGTACTATATTCACCATTTTATTTCAGTGGTAACTCAGGTAACTGAGTGCCTTCAATTGTAATCATGTAAATACTGTGAGAATTGTTCTTTTTTTAAATGAAATTTATTACCTTTGAATCTCTTTTGTAACTATGAATCCTAATTTCCCTCTCTTTAAACTGAATTGTTAGATGACTAAAAAGAGTTCCCAAGTTTGTTCCAAAGGCAGCTTTAGCACAATGATATAATGATTAAGTGAATCTTGTGCAGTTTAAACATCAGCTTCAAATATGGAAAATTTAAGGTACATCATATGATTAAGTGAATCTTGCACAGTTTAAACATCAGCTTCAAATATGGAAAATTTAAGGTACATCATATGTCTATTCAAGGTGTTGTGCATTCAGTCATCCTTTTACAATCTTCTTCCAAGGAAAATGTGACCACTTAGGTTTCATACAAAATAAGCTTTGTTCCTCATCACTAGATAACTTTCACGGCCCTCAGTCTTAGATTTAAATTGCTATATCCCATGCTGCGCCCACACGTGTTCCTCTCCAGTTCATTCAACAGCTCCCTTATTGTTTCTCGCCCTCTTCACACCACTCCCTGGGATCTTGTCCCTCAGCACACCCAGGGATAAGCTGCCCCTCTTCTCTGATGTGGTAATGATACAAAGTCAACAGTACAGGCTCTTGAGCCAGACAGACTTGAGTTAAAATCCCAGATATATTTATTAACAGTCTTAGTTCTGGCTGAGTATTTACACATTCTCTCTATTAATTTATGCACTTGAAAAATCATCATCATAACAGTACCAACTTCTTAAGGTTGCTATGAATATTGGATAATGCATGGAGATCACAGGTAGAGAGTAAGCAGTCAAATGTTCACCAGTCATTTTATTATTATCAGTTCATGTCAGAAAAATGTGAATAACATGCTGTTGTAAACAAGAAAGTAAAAAACATTCTTCAGTGTTTTATTTTCTGTTGGGACTAAACTCTAATCTCCCCTCTCAGTTTTCCTATTAATAAACCATCTCTAATATAGGCACATCTTTTAGATTTAAAAATGCACCACAGGAAAGCTATTAAATTTTACAGTACCAGTGAAAAACACAGAGCAGCATGTATTGCTGACTTTGCTCACTTCTACCCAGTCCCCACATCGCTACTCTTTAACCACTAGACTGGATTTGGACTTGAGCATAGCCTTCCAAAAGAAAACTAAATAGATTCATTTGCATAAATTATTTAAAACATACTCTTTCAGAATAAAATCTTTCTCTGATTTAGGAGAGAGAACTGGAGCAAATACTTCTTATTTTGTTAAAAGCATTATCATTGGGTTTTATAAAGTTTGGAATACATAAATGCTTTTCCCAATGAATGTCACGCCGCCACCCCTGCCATTCCTTTTTTTCAACCTGATGAAAATACTGTCCATTCATCCACACCTCAATAGAAATTCCTTCAGGGATAGAATTAATTATTCACATCAAAGCAGTCTCTCTCAGTCTCTCTCCTTCTCTCTTCTCTTACTCCCTTTCTGTCTTCAGACATTGTATAGAATGCACCATTCTGTTAGGACACAAAAATCTAATCTTCCCTTCCTAGAAGTATTGTGAGTGTAGGTGTTATCTTTTTTCATACTTGACATCCATGTATCACCACACCAAGGAGACTTGTGGAGGTCCCTACTTACATACTCATTAGGTAGAGTTTCATGTGTCTGCACTTTAAACCTGTGTCAGTGCTTGAAGTTGCAGTTATTTTGCCACAAAATAAACTTTTGGAAATTTTCATAGTCTGCAAGACTGATTACAGATCCACAAAGAGCTGCTTACGGTCATCGCAACAATATCTCCATGTTGTCCAGTGTTTACATAAACACTGTTCTTAACAAATAATAAATATTTGAAATCCCCTTTTGTAGAAAAATAAACAGTGATTGAGAGGGTGACACTGGTTACTGTGAAGTTACATTCTTTTTCTTAAAATGATTATCTACAAGGCCCCTTATGCAAAAACTCTATGCTGACTATTTGAAAAAATGGAAAAACTAACGTGTATTACGATTAGCAGATGTAATGTTAGGGGGGCACGGGGAGGGCTGTACAACCCAGAGAAGACAAGCAGTGACTCTATAGCATCTCACTGTGCTGATGGACAGTGACTGTAATGGGTTTGGTGGGGGGGACCTGATGAAGGGGGTAGTGTAATCACCATAATATTGCTCATTTAATTGTAGATTAATGATATCAAAATAAACTTAAAAAAAACTAATGTGTATTAAGCATCCAATTCTTGTGTTTATTCCTTCAGTAAATATGTGTCAAGAGACAACTACATTTCAAATTTTGGGCAAAGCATTAAGGGTAGAGAATTGAGCAAGATACCATACTCAGGTCCCTATTTTCATGTAGTTGCATTCTAAAGAAGACACATATCAAGTAAATAACTAATATTTTCATTTGTACATCTCTGTGAAGAAGTCTTAGTTTTTTCTATGAGACTATCTATTGGACTGTGACAGAGTGGGCATGAATCAGCTGAAGACTTAGAATTCACACTTCAAATAGAGTTAAAATTACCAGAAAACCATATGGTCTATTATTGTTTTAACTAAAAATGGATTTTTCATGTGCATTTATTAAACTAACCTATCACATGTATATATATGTATATATATATATATAATTACATACATATTATACAATTATATACATATATATAATTACATACGTATAATTATATATATGATTATAAAAAATTGGAGTTATCACTAATGTACCTGGATTAAACCTGAATGCTCCTTGAAGGAAAAATCTGTGCTCTGAAATCTGCTGTTTTCATCAGGTAGGACATAATTTCCTTGGGAAGATCATAGCTCCAAACTTAAATGTAAGTTAATGAACATGTATGACTTTATATAGTGATACCATATTAAGTTCTTTGACTACCACTACTTCAGGACTGTAACTCACATGTAATGAAGTTGCAATTATGGCCAGAAGATTACTTATATCAGAAAGTCAAATATGTAATAGAAAATGACTGTAATTCATAAGTTAACAAAATTTATTAATCTCCTTTTTTGGGCCAGATCTAGGGCTTTGGGTTTGTAGAATAGCAACTATCTTCCTTTGGGGGAAATCAGGAGGACTTTCCCCAAGACTGTTTTTTCTAGATTTTTAAGTGTAAGTAGATACTTTTGAGAATGAGAGGAAGGAAATGAACATTCCAGGGCTATGTAAGAGCTGGGACAAACCCACAGAGGCTTGAAAGGGCATTGTATGTGCAGAGGACAGAGAAAAAAATAGAAAGGATTCTTAGGAAGCATTTGTGGCATTTTGTATGCCATATAAAGAGTTTAGATTTTCTAACGTTTTTAGTGGTAAACTAACAGTAATTTTCAAGTAGTCAAGTGACAAGATCAAATTTACTTTTTAGAAATTTTTCTCTGCTGTTGGTGTGAATGATGATCTCAAGTTGGGGCAGACAGATGGCTGCACCAATGACCTGGCTAAGAGATGATCTCACTCTACACAATCCATATTCTGGAATTATTATATCTGTAATAGTTATTCCTAATATGAAATCACAGAGAAGTTTAATACTTACAGGATTGTGAGATTGTTTTAGACCAATAAAACACATTTGGGCGTAGCACCAACTTGATTACTAAAAGTTAACATCATGGGTAAGAAGTTTTTGGACCAGAAGGCAGGAAGTCATAGCACAGGGGATACAGCCCTCAGAAGAAGTGTGAATTCTGATCTGAGACCCAAACACTGAAGTCAGGGCTTCAGATTTTATAGTTCTTAAACATCAAACAAAAGCTAAAATGTTTAGATCTATTTATGTTCCTTTTCTTACCCTTTACAATGACTTGCATTTCTATATTTCTATAATGCTGTGGTTGCCAGTGTCAGTTTCTTCACAGGGGCATCTGGTGGGATCTAAAGTTGCTGGGTAAAGTCTCCACTTGGGTTTCTAAGCAACATACTTTGCATGTGGTCAGAGTTAAACTTTGTTGTAGGCTGGGGCATTCTGGCTGCTGCGGAAAGGTTTCCTTTCACTTTGGTTTGATTTTTTTCTATTTCCAACGATACTTATTAGTAGTTAACCATCTAATGCAAGCAATTGCCTACCAGTAGGAATGTTACCGATCTGAAAGAAAACAGAGACATGAGCAGTACTTTTCTGAACACTAATCTGGTAAAGGGTCAGATTTACTAACACTATCCTTTGAACCAACATTCCTGCTTCTTCGACTTCAACATTTTTCAGTATACTCATTTCCCTTGTTTGTCATAAAAATCATGATATATTCTGGCATGGGAGTTAAGTAGAATACAAGGTGAAATGAAGAAAGTATCATTTTACTATGATGCTAAATTCTTTAATCCAGCCAGGTTCAGACCCTGCTGAGTAAAATCAAGCCCTACTTCCTTTTTGTCATAGGCACTGACAGCAGTAGGGAGAGAAAAACCTCCTAAGTAGATACTAAATGCATATATAGCTCTCCTCTGGCTCTGGAATGCAGTAGAACTTGCAAAACCTGTGGAATAATCTCAGGGATGTCCATTGAATCTTGTTTGGGGACTGGAAATATGGACCTTGTTGACCTTGTGAATCACTTATTAATTTTTCCAGGCTGTGAAACACCAGAAAACCTTCTCATAGAAGCTGGTAATTCAGCCCCACCTCTCTTGTCTCAAACACATGCAAATAACCCTAGAACACAACCCATGAAGCAGCCTTCTCCCTGGGAAAACTAGGTCATTAATTTATATGCTGTATTTGATAGTGAAACAGTTTTGAAACAATGCTGGACTGGAAGTCAGAAGACCTTCCTCCCCCTAGCAGATCACCAAATACATTCAAACTCCATAGTGTTTCCTTCATATCAGGTTTGTTCTTATTTTCTAGTGGACCAGACTGTCATTTGTACCTTATGACCATCTATATTAACCTATACTGTGACTCAATGAAAACACACTGCTATTTCATGTCCCTCTACTGATTCTCTTTTGTCACCTAAATGCTCTTTTTCTCTCCTGTTTTCCTTCTGCATCTTTACTTTTCCCCCAAGATGTTATTCTGAAGTCACCTTTTCTGTGAAAATTGTTTCAATAACTCATCCTTATTCCCTTATAATTCCAAGAGCCTAGCTGAAGCTGGTGCACAGAAGCTATTTAGTACATATTATGAGCATGAACAAAAGAAACCCTTGGTTATAACTGCTGTTTTTAATTAATTAGGTTACCATTATGAGCAAACATCTTCCTTTTGCTAAGAATAAGTTTCCACATCTGTAAAATGGGTATACACTAGATGATCTTAAAGATTCTTTCAATGGTAGTCACTATAGTTATTAGGGCTGTTCATAAATATTCTTGTTTTCCACATATCAGGCCCATGTTAGGCTGAAGTATAACATGGTGAAATGACTTTGGTGGAAATGACATATGTTCTTTGTCAATGCAAAACACTGCAGTCTCCATTTTACCCTTTCCCCTCCCTAGAAATGGTTGGAAACAGAGGTTGAAATGGATCAGTGCACTGTGTGTTAGACAAATAGCATAAGTGAAAAATTTTCATCGTTTCTCAGATTTGGGAGTTGTTACCATAGTGTAACATAGCCTTTCCTAAGTTTAACCCTTACATTTCATGATTCTATTTTATTTAAGATACACCCTTTGATTACAAGTCTCATGTAAGGCCATAAAAGTTATGATTTCCAAAAAACTATTACATTAAATAGGTACTATATAAGAGATATTCTAAAACTATCAATACTTGAAGCCTTAAAATGTGTTTCTACTTAATGTCAGTAAGCAATTACAATAAAATAAAAAGACTTCAAAATTAGTTTTATATAAACCATAAAGAGAAATGGAGTAGAATGGGAACTATTTTCCTCTTCTGTGTTTAATTTATATTCAGAAAAAATGGTTTAGTTTCTATATTTTGGAAAACAGTATTGCACATGGACTCAATTTTACTAAAAATGCAGTATTTGTGTATATTATTTTCCAAGTGATTCCTCTTTCCATGAAATGTCTGATTTTCTTCTTTTCTTCGGCAATATATTTTCACAATTTCATGAGTTATATGGTAATTTTTTTAATATTAATTTTAAAGTGTATTTTCTCCAATTTTAAAGCTATCACCAGAAAGTTTGACTAATATAAAAATAATCCAAATAAATATTTTAAAAATTCAGACATCCACATGTTTCTAATTTTAGAGACTATTTGTTGAATAGACTAGTCAAAAGATATCTGATATTTTTCAATTTTATTCAGAAAATTATAAATATCAAGTTTTGCAACTGATTTTAAATTTTATTCAAAAAATACATTTTTTTTCTAGGAGAAAATCCTTTAGTGCCTTATCAATAAATCACATCCTGGCTTTCATTAGTTACAAAACTTGCTTTTTCTGATTAAGCTCTATATAGTTTTAGTTCTTGACTGTCAATACTTATCCAAAACACTTTAGATCTTCACTTTTCCTTACACTAACTAGTAATAAAGCAGTGCTATTTTCATACTGGAATCTGAATCACCATTTCTTCATATACTAAGATTTAAGGAGCCCTCAGACCTTATAACAGACTCATGATTTGACAAACTGAGTTCTAACTCCTGGCTGCCAGCCAACCAGCTGGGCATCCTTGCAGAATTGCTTACTTTCCCAAAGAATCTGGTTCCATGTTTACAAATATGGGTATTGATAATTATATGCCTCATATGTTTGTTATGGGAGATAAATGGGATATGACATTTAATTCCAGAACTACAAGTTTCATAAAGGCCTTTTGTTTTGCTTACCCTGTATCCCTAGTACCCACCATGCCTTACACAGAGAAGACTTGTACAATCTTTGTTGAGTGAATTATTGAATAAACATTTAATATATAAAATGGATCAGTGATTGAATAAAGAACTTCACATAATACAATATATTGGGTAAGTCTACACATGACAGCTTTCATTATTACTATTTACTGATACACTATATACTTTTATCCTTAAAGTCACCCAGATTTTGTAATTTAACTCTTTTAAGAAAACATTTTCATAATTTTGATAAGTTAACCACTGTGGCCTAATATCCTGGACTACTATAAAGAAAATTCTTACATAGCACTCATGAAAAAGCATTTATTCTTCTAGTGTTCTATGTCAGTTCACAAAGACTGTAATCATTTTTACTTTCAGGCTTTAATTCACTTAAGATATGTCCATGCAATTGTTTTTATGAAAATGTAAAGACTGATAATTATAATTTATTTTATGTAAGATGTTTTAAGACACATACTGTCCAGATTTTTCTTTTCTTCACTCACACTCTTAACAGTTTGCTAAATGCTCCCCAAATACTTCCCCAAACACTTACCACATGAACACAGAGACAACCTCTCACTCACTGTCTCCTTCTCTTAAAAGCATCTTTCTAGAGACCAAGAAGGAGTTCGGCAAGACCATGCTATGGACAAGGCATCAGCATACAGCCACACTTGTTCTTTGCCTCCTGGTGTTGGCCATCCACTTGTGGACTCTAAGACTGAAACACTGAACACCACACCCTCCTGGAGTTGACCTCTTCCATGGGCTTGGCTTCTTGACTCTGGAATTTTGCTTTTCTCTGTGAAGTTCTGTGATGTGCCAAAAAGAAATGAGCAGAACTTTGAAATCCCTCCTGGGTCATGTTAAATGAGGATCGCAGAGCAAAGGCAACTCTTTGGGATACAAAGCAAATCCAGAAATCTATGGCTATGGTAAAATCCTTCATAAACCCCAAATGATTAGTAAAACTATGCTTCCAAATCTTGAAGGAAAGAGTGAAGGAAATAGAAAACATGCATTTGTTGTCACCGCACCTATCTCCTCAAATATTTCCGATCTGTGTGCTATTATTTTATCATTTTATGCTATTCCATGAGTGTTCTGCCAGCATGGCAGTACCTGGGTGTTCCTGTTTCTCTATTAAACGGCAAATTCTCACTTCCTTTTAAAACACAACTAAGTCCCAGCTGGGATGGAACAGTTACTTTGAAAACTAGTCCTATAAAAGGACTTTTATAAGTCATGTGAAGAACACATTTTTTCCTATAAATAAACGAGCAAAAACCCATGGCAATTTACTGGAGTGACACAGGTAAGAAAAATAAAGGATCTCAGTTCATTCTAGTCCAGAATTTTTTTAGGGAAATGTATATAAATTGTTTTAACAGATCCATGTTTCTCAATTATTATTACAAACTTCATTGTATTTAGTTACCTGTCCCAAAAGCAATAAAGTAGCTCTTCAAGATAGAATTGTGTTTGGGGTCTCACTGCCTGAATCAGGAGAGCAGGGATGTGACATACCACATGTCTGCTAAAATTCCCTTCTCAAGGGTCCTACCAAAATATGGTAATATAAGACTTTGATTTTTACAGTAAATGAGAGGGGCTTTTGTTCTGGACCCATTATTTCTTCTCCACTGCCCATTAAAATACCCGGTGCAAAATCACTCCTTAATGAATATTTATGGAATGAATAACTGAAAAGACACATTCTCTGGCAAACAGATTAGGCAGTATGTCAGGACTAATTTATATTTGTACAGTTTCCCTACAAACAGTTTGTTAACAACTTTAGACAACATGAGTTTCAACCTTTTCACTTTAGGATGGATAATTTGATCCAGAGATTGACAGTTCCCGTTACTTATCCTCAAAGGGACCAGCATCAACATGGTCTTGGGGGACCTGGAGCTGTTCTTCCAGAAGAACTGACCTATGGGCACAATTGTACAAAGTAGAAGCCACGCGTACTGATGGGAAAGGATTTTACTCCAGGTCTTATCATAAGTTTCAGATTCGTTAAAATCCAGTTCTCTTGATGCTCAGGTCCAGTTATTTTCTTTTAGTGCTGATTGTGGTCCCGTTTTACAGTGAAAAAACTTCTTAGAAAAAAAATACATAGTAGTTCCCCCTTACCTACGGGGTATACATTCAAAGACACCCAGTGGATGCCTGAGACGGCTGAGAGTACTGAACCCTAAATTTACTGTTTTCTTTTTCTATAAGTACATACCTATGACAAAGTTTAATTTATAAATTGGGCACACTAAGAGATTAACAACTAATAATATGATAGAACAATCGTAACAATATACTATATATTGTAATTAAAGTTATGAAAATGTGGTTTTTCTCTTAAAATATCTTACTGTTCTTTACTCACTCTTCTTGTGATATGAGATAATAAAATGCTTATGTGATGAGATGAAAAGAGGTGAATGACGTGATGTAGCATTAGGCTACTACTGACCTTCTGACCATATGTCAGAATGAGGATCATCTACTTCTGGAGTGTGGCTGACCACAAGTAATTAAAACCCTGGAAGGGGAAACCACAGGGAAGGGGGGACTAGTGTATCTCACAACTCTCTCCTTCTCTTCCTTCCACTGAATCTAGAATTAGTCTGAGGTTTCATTCTGTTCTAAGCAACAGGCTTTCCAATAGCTCTCTGTGTTTCCTCCAACTACCCTCCCACCCCCTCCCCACACCATCCTTGTCCAGACCACATTTTCAGTGCTGATTTTTACTTCAGCTAGCAACTCAGTCAACCAATGTTTAATAAGAATCTGGTCACATGTACAATGATTTGCAATACTCACAATCCTTCCTGTTCACACATCTGAGTTTGCGCAAGGTGAGGAAGTTGAGTGAGGAAGTTTATGAAGGGCCAAGAACCTTTAGGGCATACTTTCAGCTAACATGATATGCTGTATTTCTAGGATTAGGTTTTGTTACCTCTTGGAAAAAGAGAAAGAATTTAAGAGAGTCATTTCTGCCAATCTTAATGGTCAACTTGCCTTATTCTTTAAATCAGACTTTAAATAGTCAATACTGTCCTTAGTACATTCTTCATCTTAAAAAGTAAAATAAAATATTTCTTGTTAGCTGGATTTAAGATATACTTCTAGATCTAAGTAACTTGAGAAAAAGAGAAAGATTCTTTGCCTATTACCCAAGTATTTTATATCAAATGGAAGTTTAGGAAGTTGGTCTTCTTTTAGTTTATATGCATTACCTGTTTTACTCCTGAATGTGGAAAATTGGCTGCACCTTCAAATTTGACATTTTGTTTTTCCAAGTACTTAGCAAATGAATATGTACAAAAAATTTCAATCCATAAAAAGAATAAATTTCTAAATATTCCAAAGTAGATAAGTAGATTCTAGGAAGAGGGGTTAAAAATAATGTGGAATTGTAGCAATGTGCCAGTTTAATAGACAGGAACAAGGTGCAGCTTATTATAAAAACCCTATATTTTTATTCTAACAGCACAAAGATTAAAAAAAAAAAAGGAAGAAAAGAGATTGTTTCTACTTGTATCTGAAGACTACAGGTAATATGTGCATCAGAGGACTGAAGATCCTACTGACTGGTAAACAGGAAAGCTCAGAACTAAAAACCATTCAAAGCCAACCATAACCCAGGATTGTCCAACCTGAACAATGATGCAAAGGTAGATTCACCCCCTTTATGTGAAAAAGATCAAAAGATTTAGCATTTGAATTTTCTGTAAATATTTCCAAAGCAGAGGCAAAATTTAAAACATTGTTTACTACAAGCCTGTTTTACTCATGTCATTTAAATGTATAATTCTATGTGGTGGTTTATCTGGACGTGTAATAAAACTATAACACTATTATCAAAGCCAATGGCAGCAAGGTGCTTAGTCTACTATAAAACAAAAGGTCAAGGAACCCATGACCTTGGATTCCTGTCAACAATTGTCCCTACAGAGACTGTAAGTTCATGCCACCTAAAGGGATTACGGAGTAGTGATTCCTGATGTACCTTTTACCCTTGACTCAAGTGTAGGAATACTGAGATGGAACACGGACAACTCCAAACAATCACATATTTTATTTCTCCTACATGTTTGGTGAGAATATATTAGCACCGAAATAACTAACAACTATAATCCAGACCCAGTATCACTGGGAGATCAGCAGTTTAAATACTTTGGGAGCAGAGTAGTATAAAATTAATAAATAAACCAAAGCATCTGCCATGGATTTGGCATGGTAAATATATACACATAAAACAACTGAAGAGGTTGTCCTCCATCCTCCTTGCTGACTGAATTGTCTGGGCACTTTGGGTGTCTAGGCAAGAATGTAGGTCTTGACCCCATAAGGTACCAGTCTCATCCATAATGTTGCTTCTATGTTTCATATAACCTTCCTTTTCCACACTGGGAAATTATATTGCATAAGTGGGAATTTGTGTGCATGTGTATGTGTGTGTTGGTTTGAGTGGGATGTTATTTTCTGATAGATAATTGTCGACAATTAAAAGGTTAGTACTGAAATCTTCCAGCACCAAGATATCCTTGCTATCTGTAAAAATATCAAGAATGGTGCAGTAGATAGAGTAATACTCCCTCAAGGATGTCGACATCCTAATCCCTGAAACCTGTGTATATGTTGCCTTTTGTGGTAAAAGGGGATTTAACCGACATGATTAAATTAAAGATTTCAAGGTAGGGAGGCTATCCTGGATTTTCTGGGTGGGCCTAATTTATTTACAAGTGTCTTTTTAAGAGGGATGCAGGAGGATCAGAGTCAGGGAAGGAAACTGACAACTTAAAGATGCTATACTTCTGACTTCAAAGATGAAAGAAAGGGCTGCAAGCTAAGGAATGCAGGCTGCCTCTAGAAGCTGGAAAATGTGACAAGCAGATTCTTCTCTAGAGTTCTAGAAGGAGAACGATTTTTTATTTTAGTCCACAAAAACCATTTTGGACTTCAGAACCCCAGAACTGGATGATAATAAATTGTGTGTTGTTGTAAGCTGTGATGTTTGTAGTAATTTGTCACAGCAGCAATAGAAAACTAATACAAGTGAGTACTATATATGAATAAGAATGAAGCTCTGGAGCTAGACTGCTCAGGCTTTATCCACATTACTGTGTGAGATTGGCCAAGTAAGTTTTTCTGTATTTCAGTTTCTTCATCTGTAGAATGTAAGTAATAATAGTAACTACTTCATAGTGTGGAGGCAAGGTACTAAGTGAACCGGTATATGTAAAGCACTCAATATATGAGCCTGGAATGAAAAAATCACTATATATGCATTATCCATTACTATAAGAATTATAGTAACTGGTATATCTGGCAGTAATAAGGTTCTATAGCTGCCACCAGCTCAGCCAGCGAATGAATTCCAGCTTGGTCCTTTGGCAAGGTGATTTTCTGTCTACAGTGTATGAAAATATATTGCCTCCTAGTCTTTTATTTTCCTGTTTTGCAGGAATTGTTCATGGCTGATTTCCTGCCACAAAGCAGGACAAGGTTATTCCACATCATTCCATGGCAAGAAGAGTCATTTCAAAATTCCAAAATTAAATCAACAGAGGGAAAGTGCAATAAGAGGCAGATTAAGACCAAATATAAAGTCAGAGATACAGGAAATGTCAAATTTGAGCAGCATAGAAAATGCCAGATTTTGGTGCCTGATTCAAAGTTCAAGAAGGAAAGTGACAAAGAGGTAGGAAGGCATGGTAAAGACTGAAAAGGCTGGAAAAACTGAACAAGTATACCCAAACCATGTTTTGTGGTCATGGAATTTCCCCAATCTGCTTCTTGTCCAGAAACCTTCCAGAAATCCAAAAATCTCCTTCCAATTGTCAGCTGGTCATCTCTACAAATCTCCTCCCCGTATTCCTTATCTTAATTGATTAATTATACTAGCATTCCATTGAGCAACTGGGACTATTATCAACCTCTCCCTCATAACTAATACTTAATCTGCCAAGTCCCATCAATTCTACATGCCAAGTAAATCTCATCTGCCTTCTATCTCAACTCCCATAGTTTAAACCATAGTAATTTTTCATCAGCTTCCTAACTGGTCTGTCTGCCTGTATGCTTGTCACCTCTCAAAGAATCCTATACATTCTGCCTGCACTATCTTTATAAAAATCAGATTTATTCATGTCATTCCTCTGTTTAATATATTCTAACAGATCCCTGTCAACTATAGGACAAAACCAACACATCTTAGCAAAGACTTTACTTTTCCGTCCTCCTGGCTCTCTGTCCACTAATTCCTAGTGCCTGTACTCCATAAATTCTCTTGATCTTACACAATTCTCTCTCATCCTTGCCTAGCATTTACTCTCCCTTTTCCTAAATGTTCCTCATCCATTATCCATCTGGCACATTCTTACTCTTCTTTCAAACTTTGCTCAAATGTTGCCACCTTTGAAAATAGTGTGAAGCCTTTCCCTTACTACAAGATGTTCACTACATGTGTTACTAGGTGTGAATCCCAGTAAGTGCACGAGAACTCAGTGCAAGAAACACACTTCACTTTTTTATAATATGGATTAATTTTATTTTGAGCCCTCATTTTGTCAGTGTAGCATAAAATAGTTTTAAATCAGTTTAGGCTTTCTGCCCCTTTCCTGGGATTGGGTATAAGTTTTGGGAGACTTAAATAATTCCAAGTGCTTGGGGTCAGGGGATCACATCATTAACCCTTCCATCTGTGCACTGCTGCCTGCAGTCCTTACTCATTAGACCTCAGCTCAGCACTGAAATTCCCACTCCTGTGGCTCCTTCAACTGGGTTTGTTATTTGCTATTAATATGATGCTTCCATGACATGTTAGGGTCCCAGAACTTACTGCAATGATTTCTATGGCTGCTGGACCTAGAGGTCAACCACTCAGGACTCTAACCACAGTCATGAGGTACACAATCTCTCTCTCTCTCTCCATCCCCACTTCTCTCCCAACCTTTATTCTTATGTCTTCTCCATTTCTCTTGCCTCCTGTTGGGAGAAATAGTGGGAAAGGACTCATTTTTCCCCTTACGTATCTTTATCTGTATCTCAAATCCTTTTCATTCCCTCAAGGCCTTAAGTATCTGAAACCGAAAGCCAAGATGAAGCTCAAACATTTTTTTCTTTTTAAAATTGTTATTATTTTGGTGATGGTTGTGGCTCCTGTGGCCACTATGTTCCTGTTCTGACAGGAAAGGATGTACACAGTGAAGTCTATATGCTGGGGCTGGAAGGAAGGTGAAGAAGAAATCCAGCTGGGAAGCAGAAAAAGAAGCATAGTACATTTACAGGATTATTCTGTCCCACATCACAGCTAAAATATGAGGCAGAGACGGGCAGCAGGGTCCAAAACTACTAATTTCAGAAAACATAATTGCCAGTAATTCTCCCTTTGACTGCCTTGTTATCTAGTTGATGCCAGGGGTCATTTTGGGGTCATTTACTCATCATAGTTTGCAAGAATAATTTTGTGGACCTTCTCTAACTGCCAAGCACCAGCTGCCAGGTTTGATTTACATGGTTACAAAGGATAACACCTTCTTTTATTATTACCATATTAATGTTTTTGCATAAAGACTATTTTTTGTACTATCTTGGTACAACGAAATATGTTAAATGTATCAAAACGTTCATTTGGGGGAATGATATTGGGAATATTTGGGAAAGTACTGGGAATAAGAAACTGAAAATTATCAGCTTTCAAATAAGATAAAATAATGTGCCTAAAGATATGATTGTAGGTAACGTCCAGCCTTAGGGAAAAAAATATATCTATATATTTCTAGTCCTTTATTAAAGTTGCTAAATACTAAGTCTTTTTTAAATGGACAAATTCTACATATAACATGCACCAGTGAAACATTTACATATTTGAAAGTTTTAAGTTTTCATTACCAAATACATAGGCCAAGGGCAACTTTTTGGTTCGTGCATAAGGCCGAGAACAAAACCTTGAAATAGACCCAAACCATTTGAGGGTTTAAATATCCTTATTTTTCCAGCTGTGCATTCTAGAAGAGCCTACATATATCTAACAGTTTACATTTGCAGAGTTCACTGAAAACAGAGAAAACTGTTTTTCATAACAGAAAACTACTTTTGGTAAATATAAATGTAAATGAAACCAGAAGGTACACTTCAATGTTTAGCTGAAGGGAAAATTTATCTATTTACAAAATTAGTTTTTATTCTCATCTGATTTGGGCTTGAATGGCTTCCAATTCCAATTCCATTTGTCTCCTTTGTCTAGGCTTCATGATTTCCTTCCCTTAACTCATTGTTAAGGTAGTGCATCTATTGGAAGTTTCAGAACACCATGTCTGAGAACTGACTATTCTTTTCCTTTGATCTATCACTTGTCTATCAAAAGGTGCTCAATTCAAAAGAAGGAAACATATTCTGGCTCTCAGATAGCTTCATGCTTATGAAAAGTATTAATTCATTCTATCTGCCACTTTAAACAGAGAAATTCAAATCATTTTAGCAAACAAGTTAGGAGTAAGTTCAATTTCATTCAGAAGGCTAGTTATCTGTAATAAAAACAGCTTGATATATTCCTGGTAGTTGCCCTTCATTTTTTGACACTGGTCAAAAGACAGAAATTATACTCTCCACAGAGCAATGCCAAGTTATAAAACTACATGTACAATGCCAGAGTCCTTAGTCAGTGTAATTTCCAAATTGTGAAGTTCATTACCTGGAAAACAGTAGGAACACACATAGATAAGTGAATACTGGATCTAAACTTTCATAAAAGCTAAGACTAATATTTTTACAACAATAGAGTTTTCTGGATGTGCATTTGGTTTGATAAGATACTTAACACTGGATTATAAAATTGGTCATTACAATATTTATTTCAGGAGATAATTCAAGAAGAAAATATTTGATTAATGTACACTTTACCTATGTATGTACCTATGTTTATATGTCTTTAGTCAGTGATAGAGTCGTATTTGGTTATTGTTTGATATAATATTTAGTCCACTAGATGGGTCTCACTTTCATATTTTTCAAAGTAAGACACCTATCTGTTGGAGTTAAAAACAATATCTAAACTGTCCTCTTCAAAACATCAAGGTCACAATAGACCAAAAAAGAAAAATGAAAAAAAAATTGAGGAACTGTTCTAACTGTTCTAATTAGAACTAAGTATACTAATAACTGGATCCAATCCTGAAACAGAAATAAATACATAAGTGGGACAACTGGCAAGATTTGAATGCCTACATTTTAGTTAATAGTAGCATATGGATATTAATTTCCTTATTCTGATAATTGTACTATGGTTATATAAGTTTGTCATCACTAATAGAAGCAGGATGAGGACTCTGAAGGAACTCCACTATTTTTTGCAAGTTTTCACTAAGTCTAAAATGATTTAAAAATAAAAAGTTTTTAAAAATCAATGTTACACAGAATAAATGAATGATAAACTAGAAAAAAATAATTATCAGGAGGTCTAAGACCATGGTTAGTGAAAAGTAGAAAAGGTTCAATAAACAAGATGCAAGAAAGGTTTAGAGTATGCTTACTAAATCCTGTAGAACATAATCATTTTTTTCTATTAATTTAAGGGACAGCCTTGGAAAAGACCAGAGCTGTCAGTTTGGTCCACCAAAACAAAAGTGCTTAACTGAGGAAAATTAAGTAATAGGGGCATGCTTCCCATGACCCTTTCATCATATAACTTTCTTATTGAGGATTTCTTTTTCTTTTGAATTATTGCTCAGTCAGTTAGTGCAGACATCTTTTTTCCAGAAAATACACATGAATAGTATATTTTCTGAAGTTATGATTAACTGAAAATTAATTATTTTTGTCCTTGTAAATAAATGGCTGAATCAATTTATAATTACCAGGTCACAACATACTCTTCTCAAATTTCTGAAGTTCCTTTTTACTTACCCATTTTATTTTTCCTGCCTAGAAGCTTTTAGAGTTCTATCTTTGTCCTGGAGATTAAAAATGTTACTAATATATATCTAGGTATAGGTCCTTTATGACTATTATTGTCATTATTATTAATGTTACTTGGGATATTTTTAAAAAGGGACACTTTTCATCTCTAGATATATTCTTTTATTCAGCACAGGTGAATTTCATTCCATACAATACTTCAGCTGCTTATGTTTTATTTGCTCTGGTTTATTCTTTGGAAACAATTACTTATATGTTGTATCCATATTTCCTATCCTTCGTATCTATCAATATGTAAGCCTTCCTACCTTTCTCCTTTCTTCCTTCTTTCCTCTCTCCGTTTCTTTCTGTGCTGGTATTCTTTCTAAATTCTGAATAATTTCATAATTTTTTCTCTACTTTATTACTGATTTGGATTGTTTAGATTCTTTCAGTACATTAGATGCAGATTTTAATTTGGCTATTGCATTTTGACTATTGTATTAGTTTTCAGCTTTGCTTAGACACATCACAATTGTTGATTCCTAAAGATCATACTGTTTTCTGAGGTTGTCAGAGTTATGTCTTTTTTATCTTGTTTTAACATTCATCAGTAATATTTTCTAAATTCTTTTGAAACTCCCTATGCAACACACTGGGGGTAGAAATAGATACTTTAAAGGGGATATTGGTAGAACTATTGGAAGTTAGCAAAGATGGACAGAAGTTTCAAACTATGCCACATAAGAATGGATATAAGTATGAAAAGATTTAAGAATAAAAAGAGAATCTGTTCAATATCTTGACTGTGGTGCTGCATGCATGTATATACACAGTTGACAAAACTGTGTAGAAATACACACACACAAATGAATACAGATAAGACTGAAGAAATCTAAATTAGACCAATGGATGGTATTACTGTTATATTTTGGTTATAATATTACATATTTTTCTAAAATGTTACCATTGGGAAAAATATACAAGATATTTCTCATATTGTTTCATACACTTGCATGTGAATCTATAAGTATTTCAATTAAGAAAAATGTGAAGGCAAAATAAAGATATTCTACAATTTTAAAAGAAAGTGAGAGAGCCAAAGAGAGGAATCTGAAATATTTGTTGTTCTACCAGAGAAAAAGAAAAATTAATTTTGTGCGGTTCCTAAAGAATCAGGTAACTTTTTCCATGAAGGGCCATACAGTAAATATTTTAGGCTTTATGAGTCATAAGGTCTGTTAAAACTACTCATCTCTGCCATTGCAGCATGAAATCAGCCATGGTGAGTAAACAAATAATGAGCATGGCTATGTTCCAATAAAACTTTATTTATGGACAGTTAAATCTGAATTTTGTATAATTGTCATATGTCATTAAATATTATTTCTCCTTTGACTTTTCCCAATGATTTAAAAATGTAATATCCATTCTTAGCTTGCAGGTCTTACAAAAACAGGCAGCAGGGCAGAATTTGGCCCAAGGGCTATGGTTTGTTGACTCTTACTATAGAAAGACAGATTTGACTAAAAACCACAAAGGTGTGTACAACAATGGAAATGAAGCTGAATGCTCTCTCTGTTTAGCTATATACAAGATCTTAACTATTCTTGGTAAGATGGTAGAGAAGATCTTCACAAAATATGAGAGATTTTCAACTGGAAGATTCTGTGATTCTTCAGTCTTATGTCCTGAAGTGAGGTAATTTAAGGGGTAAAAAGAAATTTTATTATATATTTCAAATATTTTTTTTAATATTTGGCTCAAAATATTGACTAATTTTTTTGCAGGAACTTAAAACAAAACTGTATTCTTACATTTCCTGAACCCAAAAGCTACCTCTAAACCTGAATTCTTCCTTACTTTCTGATTCATATCTGATGTTTAGGAAACGTCTTCAGTAAGTTTACTTAAATTTTGTAGTGGAAGCCACAGTTTAGCAAAGGTCCTGGCAATTACTGTGTTCAATACAGGCTAGTTATTCTTGTTGTTACTGTTAGAATTATTTGCAAATTTTGTACAAATAAAAGAAGGCCTAGCCATAGCACAGACAGCAGAGAGAATGACGCAGAAGGTCCCTTAGTAAGTTCAGTACACTGAGCTATCAATGTATAGATACAGATATATTCAGTTTCAAACTCTGGAAAGGTTTTTTGCTCCTCATTGGCATAAATCTGAAATTCAGTTGTGACAATGTCATCTCTTTATTTTAAGGCTCTGAGTTCTGTGTGAATGGCAGGCCTTTGGAAGGACTGCCAGAGTAAACTATGTGACTGGGGGCTGACACAGATTTTGTGGGAACAGAAACTCTCTAAGAAAACTAATACACAACTGTAAATGAAAATTCTGTACAGGATTTGGGGGTGAATGTGCAACAGAAGGGACCTGAGCTTAAACTTTATGCTTGAGTCAGTTCACTTCAGTAATCAAAAATGAACACTCAGATTCTTTACTAAGAGCACTTTTCAAACAAAAGAAGGAAGAACTGAAGGCTCAGAAAAATTGAGTTTCTCTGAGTAGTAAGATTTTCAGCATAACACATTGAGCAGAAAACACTGGCACCTGGGAATGGGTCAGTATTAGCAGTGACAAACCTCACATATCTCACAGTTTTATTTTTACACCTTTCCTTTTATGGCCTCTTCATGATTGATGCCATGGAGAAACAATGTTATCTAGTCATCTGCCAATTTAGCATTCCTAGCCCCAACAATTAAACAGGCAAATAAAGTGAAATGACCCAAGGAAATATGTCTTGAAAATAAGTAAATATGGATTTTCAGTAAATAAAGGCTACCTTAAGATAGGATACAGTGACAGTTCATGAGAACATCATTTGGAAAGGTATCATCTTCTAGAAATGATCAAAGTTTTAGGACCTAGCAAAACATAGATCTTTGAACCAGGAGCCTCGAGTTCTCTGAGGCAGTTCTGGCTTTCATTCCACTTGTCATTAAGCACACACACCAAAGCATATAATTATAGCAGCATGCTGAGATTTGAACTGCTGTTACACGAACATATGATATATCTTCTCCTAAATGCCCTCTGAGCAGTAGCTGATCAGTGAGCATATCTTTGCAATTCATGCCAGCATTTTTTACTTAGGTCAATCATATGTAGCTGAATCTTTTAAATCTTAGCTGAATATTGGAATTTTATATACATAGTCATATATAGAAGAACCATATCTATATTTTGCCTAACAGAATTTCATCAGAAAGCTATAGGAAATTTGGGGTGCAGACTGACCCAGGTCCCATGCATCTGAATATGTGGATATCTACAGCATCAAAAGCAAAGCTATTATCCATTAGTGCTTTTCAAGTGGGATGTAGCTTCAGTTGTGAGACACGCCTTGAGTCACTTTTCAAAAATAGAAAAGGACAAAATGTACAATTAACCCTTAAAATTATAGTAGATTCAAGAGTAGCTACAAAATTTGTGTTTCATATGCTACATTATTAAAGGCTCTCTTCAGCCAGAGAAGAGGGGTGCTGTTATAGCTACTGATCCAGAAATTGTGCTTAACCTGCAATATTGGTGGTCTTTAAATAGCTGCTTTTATTATTGACATAATCACTAACTGCTTTTAAAATGACTCACCTGAAACAACAATGGCAATAAATTTGATATGCCTAATAGTCCACAGTGTATAACAAATAAGAATTTTGTCCATTATGTTATTACAATTCAGAAACTTTGAGAACCATAAACTTAAGGAACCTGAAATATGCAAATCCATAAATGCACCAGGAATTGCCTAGAGATGAAGTAAAGTATCTTTCACACATATATTCACACATATACTAACAATATTCAGTATGTACATGCTATTTTGATTTAAGGTGGCTTTTTAAGGATTTCTGAATTCATGATAGATTTTGGCCTATGACACTAAACATAGAATTACTACCACATGGGGGCTTACAAAATATTTTGAGATTTAAAAAAGCATTAGATAGTTGAAAGTAATAGAAGTCCTCAAAGGTAGAATTAGTTATTAGGTAATAATATCTCTCTCCCCAGACCCCAGAACTCTTCTTTCTGCATACTCCCAGGATTCTGGGCAGCAGAACTGAACTTCACAAAGCCCATAGCAGAAGTACAGTGAAGGGACCTGTTATTTGGCTCAAGATTGTATATTCTCCTTCTTCTGTACATGTAGAATCATTCTCTTTGGCCTTCGCAAATGGAATAATTTGTCCCCACTACGATATGAACCAAATCTTTGCCTAAAAGAAATCAATGTTTGTATCTACCCTAAATTTTACTGCTTACGATAGCTCCTTTTAATCTGAAAAATCCCTCAGTGACAACTAGCTCATTTTAATGTTCTTTGATTAAAAACAATTGTGATTTATAGAGTGGAGGTAATAGCCCAGTTTAAGATCCTACTGTTATTACAACACAGTAGGAAACATCCCAAGGCAACAGCTTTTCAGCAGAGAATGTTTTGGACCAACTGTTAACAAACTTCAGTAGCTACAGCCCATCCTTTCTTTTTTTAATGAATGTGATGTGTAACATTATGTAAGTTTAAAGTGTAAAAGTGTTACTTTCATACATTTATATATTGTAATATGATTGCCCATGTAGCAATTTTTTTACCATTACATAATGATAGTACAATATTATTGCCTGCGATGATTATACAGCATATTAGATCTCCATGGCTTATTTACTACTCATTGCAAATTTATACCCCTAAACACCATCACTCTTATCCCCACTCTGGGCCCCTGGTAACCACCATTTTACTGTTTTTTAGCAGGTTTAGCTTTTTTAGACTCCACATATAAGGGATAGCATACAGTGCTTGTCTCTGTCTGACGTATCTCGCTTAGCCTAATGTTTTCAAAGTCCATCCAATGTTATTGCAAATGGAAGGATATCAATCCATTATCTTTTTTTTAGGGTATCATTGATATACACTCCTATGAAGGTTTCACAAGAAAATCAATGTGGTTATTACATTCACCCTTATTATCGAGTACCCCCCATACCCCATTGCAGTCACTGCCCATCAGTGTAGTAAGATGTCACAGAGTCTCTATTTATCTTCTCTGAGCTACACAGTCTTCCCCATGAACCCACACACACCATGTGCACCAAACATGATACCCCACAATCCCCTCCCTCCCTCCCCACCCACCCTCCTCCACCCTTCCCCTTTGGTAACCACTAGTCCCTTCTTGGAGTCTGCTGCTATTTTGTTCCTTCAGTTTTGCTTCATTGTTATACTCCGCAAATGAGGGAAATCATTTGGTATTTGTCTTTCTCTGCCTGACTTATTTCACTAAGCATAATACCCTCTAGCTCCATCCATGTTGTTGCAAATGGTAGGATTTGTTTCAATCCATTATCTTTTGAAGCGCATAAATAAACAATGTTGCATTCATGTGTAGGCTGCACACATACATATCTGAATGCAGTTCATGAACCAATTCCATGCATTTTGTTAATTTAGACTTTCTAAAAAAATTGCATTGTACATATTTTTACTATAGCACTATTTAGAAAAACTTATTATCTAAGACACTACATCTTATTGTCATATTGCATATTGCCAATGAGAAATTTATCCATTTTGAATTTCATAAAAAATTTTCCTTTGCCTAACATAGATACCTAATACAGTACTTTAAAACTACTTTATATTTAATCATTTATTTACTGTTTAATCCTAAAACCTTAACATTTCAAAAACGAGTATCTTTTTTTACTTTCTATTATTAAAATTCAGTGACATTTCACAGTAAAGTAAATGACATTTGGGGGAAGGAAGTAAATGTCCTTTACCTTTTAAAAATGTTAGCTACATGGCAAGTAATTGAAGCTAATATTTCCCAGAAAGTAAAGCAAATTATCATATCTTGCTGCATACCTATGTAAATATCCAATGAAGAAATACTGAGTCATGAATATAGTGCCATATTGAAGCACCATGGAGTGCTATTTTTGAAAATCTGTTCTTTAGGCCCACATCAATGAGTCATTGAAATTATTAAGAGTGATATTCTCACCTAACAGAAACTCAGAGCTCACCGCTAAGACTTGACCAGAGGTTAGGAGTGGATATTTCAATATAAGAACTGAATGGGTCCACTGGTGTCACTTAGAGAACATTCTCATTTTATTGATTAGAAAAGCTCAAAGCAGAGAGGTGATCTGTCCAAGGTCACACAAAGGTCATGGCAAACTGGACCTTTCATTATCACATTGCTGCTATTTCTGCTCTACCACTATTCCTTCCCCTTAGCACAGGTTTAAATAAAAAAAGTCGAGGCTCCTGATTAATAATTTTAGCTGGTTCTAACCCTGTTATAACTTTTTCTTGTTCTAATTTTGCTGTAAGAGGAAAACTATCTGCTCTCCAATTTTTACTAAGTCAAAACAAAATTTTGGCAATGTCCTTTTCCCAAGATCTCTTTGTTTACTATATGCTATAGTGGTAAAGCCTGAGTTGGCAGTGGTCAAGTAAGGACCGTGAATAAAAGATTGGGTCCTTGACCCCTCTGAATCAGCTGAAAGGATGGTGGCAAAAACATCTTCAGGGATGCTCCATATAAAACAAAATGCCAGCCCTTTCAGACCATTGAGAAGGGTACAGGTTTCAAGGATGGCAGTTTGGGGCTGTTTACCTTTGCTCCAGGATTCTAGGCAGATATTGCAGAAGGGAATATGGAAGGAAAAACAGAGAGACGGAAGGGATTGAAATGACTTCCCTGAGTCTAGGAAGGCATGTGCTGGTCTTGTTCTAAATGCAAAACTGTAAATCAACCTTTTCAAGAACAATGCTGTTTAAACTGATATTCACTGAAAGTGACCCGAGAGTTTCAGAAATATTACAACCACAGGGTTGCTAAGCATCTCTCCAATGTACACAGTGCAAGACTAAAGACTTTTAATACAAGCCAAGACTATTCAAACAGAAGGATCTCAAATGATCCTGAAAGCAACGTGATCTGAATTCTCCCAGACCCTAACAGGAGTGCTTTTTACCATTGCTGGCTTACAAGTCAAGCTGTTATGCAATGGCCTTTCCAAATTCCAAAACAATTCCACTTAATTTCCCTCTAATTCCATTTATCAACAAATTTATTTTGTACTTATAGGACTATTGTAGAACTAAAGTTAGATAATTGAAGGTAACAGGTCTTAAAGTAGTCAATTTATAGTAAGACACTACAATTTAAGTAATGTTCTGTTTTTTATTATACCAAAATATATTGCTCTGTAATTCTTCAATTAAATTTTTATTTACTGTGTTATGTTCAGCACTACACAACAAAATGAACATTTCACTAACAAAATGTAAATGAAGCAAACTTGACTAAACATAGGAAAATGCAGCTTTTTGTTTGTTTGTTATAAACATTTCATCTAGTTATTAGCCATCATGTTTTCATATGTGAATGTGTGTATATTTAAAATGAAGGCACAGTATCAGCTAGGTATCTTCAACTTCAAAAGAGAAAACCTCAGAAGAAAGGGTTTTTGCTTTTTATTTTAAACCAAATCCTCTCCAAGACCCCTACATATACTAAATTTTAACTAAATATTATTCAAAACTTTAAAATGTCTAATGAGAGATTGTGAAATCAGTTTCCACCTAACAATTCTCTAGTCTCACCAGTTGCTTTAAACACTCCACTGAATTTACACTAGAAAATCACCAGTTACCACAATTTTGTCAAACCTAATGGACCTTCTTAGTGACTCACTTTAAAAACAACTTCCCATCAACCTTCCACATGGTTTCTTTTTCCTAGAAGTTCTTTTACCCTGGTTTCAGGGGAACTAAATCTTCCCGACTTTCCTCCTTTCTTTCTTCAGCCACTATTTCACAACTTTTCTTCTTCTCCTCTACTCAACATTTAAATATTGGAGATTCTCAGGACTTGTTTTTATACCTTCTTCTGTTTTCACTGTGATTTCTTATCCCAGGTTAAATTACACCCTTTAGTGTCATTTTAACATGGAAAGACAGTCCCTGCCATCCATTCCACTGGCATTTTGGTGGTTACAGAGGGTAGTAAAACTGAGTAAAAGAAACAAGAGACTTTTCTAAATCCATAATGCATCGAGCTAAAGAATCTTAAAAACTTAAATGTCATTTGTAAAGAAGTTAGTAAGATTATACCATTATGATGTTGCCAAGATGCACAACTTTTTATGACTTTGAATATCACAAACTACAGGGCCCTGGAGAAGAAGGTTTGGAAAGACCAGGTGAAATGTGAGAGGAGAGGAGAAAATGGAGGGAGACATACGTGTTCATATACAGCTAATGGAAAGGCTGTTCTCTATTTGCTGTTTTTTTTCTGGTAATTAACTCTATATGTGCACTAGTCCACAAGCTGAAGGCATAATTATTGAGTTACAGCAATGCCCAGGACTCCTGGTTTTTATCTCAAGCCTAGATTTTTCTTTGCATTTCAGAGCCTAATACTGAGTCATTACTCAATACATCCCTGTCACCTCCAGCCAAATATTTACGACAGAGAATTTGTGTCCCTTTCCTTCCTGCTCGTTTTCTTCTGGTGATACTTGTCACACTGCTGCTCATGAAGAAACCTAAAAGTTAAACTTGATAATTCAATATTTTCATCCTCCATATCAGGTCTATCAATTTTTCTTCCATCTCTGCTATCACTATCCCAGTCCAAGCCACCAGGATCTCTTGCCTGGATTATTTCAATATCTACCTGTTGTTTTTTATTATTTTATTCACATGGGTTTTTTTTCAAAATTGTATAATGCATGCATGAATTCTGCATGGATTAGTCAAATAGATCTATGTACAAGGTTTGCTACACAAATATGCACACACACACACACACACACACATACACGGCATCCTGATATCTTCCTCCTCATTTCCCATGTCCAACCATTTTCAATTCTATTAGCCAATTCTTTTGTCATTTACCTCTAGAAAACTATAAAATAAATACATATTGTTACTTCTTGATTCAGAGTGGAGCATTAATTTCTTACATAGTATTCTTAATTCTCCTGAATTTATAATTACCTACTTTTTTAAAACTTACTTGCTTTTCTATTTATCCCAAACTACTTTGCCAGCTGTCATCTATATCTAAAGTTGTTCAATGTATCAGACAGTCTTTCCATTTCTGCATCTTGGGGAATTTCCCACCACCTGTTTACTTGCTGTGATCTGATTGGTTGGCTTCTATACCTGGTTTTCACCTTTCAAAATCTCCCTGAGGATTCCTTTCACCTTTGTCCTATATTTCCTGTTCTTATATTCCATGGCTTTTTATTTCTTGGTTCATTCCCTTAATTTAATAGAGGACCTTTGCCAATAGCCTCCTGAGAAATCCTGTCTAGGAGGTGAGTTTTTGCACTTTTGGTGTCTTGGTATTTTTTTTTCTACTCTAGCAATTCATTGATGGTGGCAGGTGATGGTATTTTAGATTGAAAACAGTTGTCCTTCAGAACTGGAAGGCATTGTGCCATTGTTTTCTATGCTTCCAGGGTTTCTGCTGAGAACTCTACCTATTTTGATTCCAGATTATATATCTACCTTTTTACATTTTGTTTTGTTTTGTTTGCTTTAGTTTTTGTTTTCTATCCCTCTCTGGAAGTTTATGTTCTTAATTTTGTCCCTCTGAAATTTCACTATGGGGTACACTGAGGGCAACTGGTAGACTTTTGCAGTCTGGAAATTTATATTCCTCTGTTTTTTAGAAGTCTTAAATTCTTCCACTGATTAATTTCTTCCTCCATTTTCCCTTTTCTTTCTATCTGTAATGGCTAGTATTTGTATGTTAGCTTTCATGGGCTGATTTTCTAATTTTCTTATGTAATCTCTTAGTTTTATAGTTTTGCTGTACTCTCTGGAATATATTCCCACTTTGTATTTTTGCTTTACTATCTGTGGTATATACCCTAAATTATCTTCCAAGCCCACTACAGAGTTTTTGTTTCTGCTGTGCTTTTATTTTTAGTAACACAGGGTATTTTTTTATGTATTCTGAATATTCATGTTATTCTTTAATAGTACCCTATTCTTGTTTCATTGGCATATCTTTTCATCTCTCATTATTAATGATAGATTTATTAAGTTTTATTTTCCCTGCATAGTTTTCTCCCTCAAATTGTTCTTTTGTTTGTTTATTTTGTTCTCCATTTTCCTAGTAAAGTGGTTTTCCTCAGCTGTCTTAATCCTTAGATAACTGCTTATATTTAATAGTGGGAGATTAAAATTGAATGTCATATCTGAGAGAGTGATGTAATTTTGCCAATGTGGGTTCAGTAGAGAGATATGACTGAACCATACCTTTGGAAAAGCCAGTCATCATTTTTAAGTTTTTCCTCTGGGTCTTGTCAGATCATCAAAGGACACTTGCCTGTGCTGAGTGCTTTGCCATTAGCAGTCTGGCTGACAGGATTCTTGGACCCAAGTTGGAGAAAAGGACTGATGGTTTCAATATCGAGTTTTTTTAAGTTTTACTACTTTCTTTCTCATACAGACTCTTACCATCCCCACACCATCACTGCAATGGTACATGGTATCTCCCATTATGTAGATTTTGTGATTACTTCTCCAGAAACTGTTCACTTCTATCCTTCTGCCCCTATGGGAAGGAATATGGGGATCTAATTGTAAGCAGCTTCAACCCATTCACCTTAGTTTAGCCCCTCCTGCTTTGTCCCTACTTCGATGAGACCTGGAAAGACTAATTCTGAGATACTGGGAAACTCAGTGGTACAAATCTGTACAGTTCCTACATATATCTACTACTGGTTTATGATTCAGTTTTCTCCAATTTGCTTAGTCAGAAAAGCCTTCCCTAATTTCACAAGCCAGATTTTTTCTCCTTATAAACGCTTATCAAAACTCTCTAGTTCTTCTTCAGAGTACTAATTGTAATTGCAGTTAAACCTACTTGAATAATTACTTTTTAACTTTTGCCACATTAGGTTATAAGCAACTTGATAGTAGTTCATGATTATCTTGTTTTCTGCTCTAATGTAGTGCTGGGCATATTTTCTAGGATGTGATATATACACAGTAAATGAATGAATCCAAGAAAATAAGAGAACTGAAATAAACACTACTAAAATCTTCAAGACATGACCTATTACCTACAACTTTTAATTATATCAAAATACAAAATCATCCCAAAATAGTAAATATTCATATTATGCTTGATCAATTACTCCACATCAAACCTAGAAATAAGTGCTAGTTGATTCCATTTTAAAATAAATTAACTAAAAATTTTCTGACAATTTTATAAAGTTATATAGCTCTAGGAATAATATTAATAGTATTAAAAATAAATGTATATTTTTATATGCCAGGTAGTACTAAAGGATATGAAGAAAAGTAAAAAAGAGCAGGGGGAACAGAGAGCTATGGGGGAGCTACTTTAGGTAGGGAGGGGCAGGAAAGATCTTTATGTTAAGTTCATATTTGAACAGAAATCAGGAGGAAATTTGAGATCAAACCAAAGATATCTAATTGTTCTTTATTTACACACACACCACTTATCAGTATAAATATTAATTGTGAGTGGCACCAGAGACATAAAGTGGGAAAAAACTTCTCCTGTTTTGCAATTATGGGACATATTTTCCATAACTTGCAATGTGCATTTCTCAGCATAGATTCAGTTCTTGTGATTATTGCAGTCAGCATTTTTAGTTGTTTTCCTTTAGTCTTAGCTTCTATACTGTGGCCTTTCAAGCCTGTCAGGAATAAGAATAGGATCTATGTTGGGATGCACATTCCTTGCTACAGAAAGAGAAGCTTTGAGATGATTGTTCTAATAGAATAACAACTAACTTATTTGCCAGTAGTACTCAAACCTTCATTACTTTCTGAGTAGAATGATGATTTTGGCTTGTTTTTTCAATCATGTAGATATAGGCAGTCCCAGAGGGGCATGCTGATAAAGCTTTCCAAAGAATCATTCCCTTGGAGATTTATAACTAAGGGTGACTGAAAAGTGAGAAGCATAATTCCACTAGTCATCCTTTCCTGTCATTGTCTGCAAACCATCAGTGGGCTAGGAATTTCATTCCATATGATTCTTTGGATACACAGCATGCTAACAATCAGCTTTACTTCTATGTATGTGTTCTACTCTCTAAAACTGAAGAACTTGAAATAGAGACAGAGATTGGCCATAGATACCCAAGAATCATTTTAAATGTTCAGCTACAACCTGAATACAAGGCTTCAGCAAAGCGATCAACAACAGCACTTTGTCGTGTCTAAATCCCAAATTTAGTATACAATATATGTCATATTCTATTACCTATATTTATTGATATGGAAAAGATAATTTCTCTATATTATTCACTAGTCTGCGTCATTCTATCCAAATCATAAATTCACTGTCCTGCAATAATACTAATATTAGTTGAATATTTATTAGATACTGTTGTAAGTACAATAGATAGATAAAAATAGATTTTTATAGATAAACTCATTTAAACATCACTTGAACTCTTATGAAGTAGGGGCTAATTTACCCTCAAATTACAAAGGAGGAGGAAACTGGGGTATAGAGAGAGTAAGCAATTTGCCCAAAGTTGCTGAGCTAGTAAGTAGCAAATTCTCTATTCAAACTAGAATACTCTTAAGCCAAAGTATATTACAGAACTTTAATCTCTATCCTCTACTGTCACAGTTTTCTTACTCTTCTTACTAGCATCTCTCACAATCTCATTTCTATTTTAACAGTCAGGCCAGTTGCATAACAATTTGTGATTCTCTTCCCCATTTTCCACAAGAAAACCCTCAACAAAACTTTGTCCTTTTGTTCCAAGCCTATCCCCATAGATATCAACGATTCTACTAGTTGTGGACATTGAGTATATGCTTCTATAGATACCATATGAGTCCTGAAATAAACACTGACAGACAAGAAAATTCAGTACAATAATAATTGACTCAACACATCCTTTCCTTTTTAATCTTATTTTTCATTTCATATTCATAATAGAATCAGAGAATAACTCTGCCTTCCAATGATTTAATTAACACTTTTTCAGTCAGGTAGTGAGGAAAAGAGCTTGCGATACATTAATCTTAACAGTCTACTCTTTTTTATATTTCTAAATAATAATCATAATGGGAAATTATTAAGCCAGGGTCGAAAGAGATAATTTTTGAGAACTTCAGCATGAACTCACTAGATATTTATACTGACTGTCCAAGTTTTAGAAAGCAAAAAAGGACCCTTAGAAAGAGAAAAAGTGATTTTAAAGTGAGGGAAGATGTTATAGAGCACTATACTTAAGGCAATGAGTCTGGTTCTAATCCCAGCTCTATTTCTAACTTGCTGAATGAATGTGGACAAAGTTACTTACTTTGCCTATATGGTAAGTGAAAATGTTGAATTATGTTATCATAAAGGCTCATTTCTATCTAAAATTCTGTTTTCATATTATTACAAAACAAAGGAATTGGCAAGTTGATAGACATGGCTTATTACAGAACTGATATCTAAGATCAGATAATTTTGACTTCTCTCTTGAAGAAAGTTGAAAAAACAGTACAATACTTATTCAAATGCTTTGATAAGCTGACATGGTTCAGCTACCCACTTTACCCCCAATAGTGCCAAACCTCTATCACCCATCTTTGCGTATATGGGCTGTCTCAATTCTTACTTATTTATATTATAAACTCCATAGATGAGTAATATTCTTTAAGAACTAACATCTCTTTCTAAAGAACACGGAGGTGTAAAGCTCCTCTAACCTTCTCATCTGCCCAGTTACTTCTGGTATAATTTGTAAAGTGCTGTTAACAAGATGGCATTTGGCCACTAACTAGCCATGCTTGTAGTATCACAGTTTTCTCTAGACAAGTCATTCTGAACTTTGGCTGCATGTTGGCATCATCTGAGGTAGTTTCTAAAACTAATGATATTGGGTCCCACCCCAGAGGTTCTGATTTATTAGGTTTGACACAAGGCCGGAACATTGGGATTTTTTTAAAAGCTCCCTAGGTGATTCTAATGAACAGCGATTTATTAAGAATTCATCTGAGTTCTAAAAATGTGTTGAAGGAATCCAAACTCTGGATCACTAAAACTGTTGTGTTCATCTTTCTATATCAATCTCCCTGACTCACTCCTGGTGTATTCTGATTAAAAGAAAGGGTATACATTATTCATTTGTAGCTAAAGAAACTATTACTATTTTAAATGAAAGAAAAAGATGGCAGACTTTTCTACAGTTGAGAGAATGCACAATTCATCTTAGGTAGAAACCAGTTTCTTTCTTTTATTAAAAAGAGATTTTTTTTCATTATGAAAGGCAAGGCATAGGGCAGAGTTTGAATGAAAAATCATAGAGAAACATAACTGCTTTGTACAATGAATTTAACATTTGCTCTTGATGGCGTACAGAAATTATTTTAACATAAAATAATTTTATCTTTGAATAGGTAATCCAGAGGCAGGAATTGTGTGTGTGTGTGTGTGTGTGTGTGTGTGTGTGTGTGTCTGTGTGTGTATTGAGGAGTTGTGGTTTGCTGGGTTTTTTGTTTTTTTTTTATTGTGGTGCTGGTGTGGGGGTTGTAGAGAATGGGAAAGAAGTTGAGTGGGAAGAGAAGGGATAGAGACTATAGAGGAAGAACTAGGAGAAGACTTTACAAAGAGAGAATACATCTCAACACTGGTACAGATTAAGCCCAAAGGAAAAATGTGGCCATTATTTAAACATTTCTTGAGACAGTGTGTGATTCATAAGTTTAGAAAAGGCAGTTTCCTGTTCTCTGCTATCATCTTCTTAACACCAACCCTCCCCAAAAGTTTAATGCAGTTTATTAACTACTAACTTAGCAATGGTGTTTCTTCCCCCAGTTTGGAAAATGAAGTCTACAATTTACATTTAGAGGTGAAGCCAACCGGAAGGGCTGAGGGAATATGTGGAGGTGGAGAGAGGTGCCAGGATGCCGTGGAGAGGCCAGCCCAAGCCGGGAATCTGGCAAGAGCCAACAAATAACTACCAAGACATGTAAGCATACTCTCTCAGAAATACTTGGGGGAAACACAAATTGCTTGGGGTCTAAAGTGTGATTCGAATTCAAATTATTTCATTTGAAAATTAAAGAAAACTCTGCACCACTGAAGGCTAAAGGTACAAATGGGTTACACAGAGGTATGTTTATAGAGGGGGCAGAACTCCTAGTACCAGAACTTTTATTTAGTTCTTCTCATCAGTCTTATTATCCTTTTGGGAAGGTGAGTACATCACAAAGTTCAGAAAAGTTGCTTGGAACTTTCATCCCGTAATGGAAAATAAGAGCTTAATATATACCCTTTACTGAAGGGCTAAGAACTTGAAAGAACTCCTGATATACGGATTACAGTCATGACTTCTCTGGGCTTGTAAAAAGTCCTGTGGGAGTTGCAATGTCTTTTTACCTAAAGTTATATTTGTTTCTTATTGTTTTTGTGAAATGGAAACTCTATCAAAAGAAAATAAGCTGTAAATTGTCCAACATTAGGGCAATTACAGGATGCTAAATAGTTTCCAAGTCTGTAAACAAGGTATACTTTATTCAATTACTGGTAGTTTATATTTAGATAAATTTTTTTCCTTTAAGAACCTTAAAATTAGATATTTGTAAATTCTCAGCAATAGCCAGTTTTACTATACCCCTGGGATATTCTTGGTGATAGGTTGGCATTTATTTTATTTAGAGTGACTTTTTTTCTTATAGAAATACTGGAATAATTTCTAGTCCAATGCTTCCAAAAACACAAAAACACCAAAATAACTAAAATACAAAAAATACACAGCTGGATGTCTGCTTAAGAATCACCTCAGCAGCTTATTAAAGCTGCAAAGGCTAGGAGTCCAAACACAGGAGTGAGAAGCAAAAATTAATTTTTCTAGAAAAGTATGAAGGAATCAGATATGAGAAACACTGAACTATACAATAGACCCCCTCAAATAATCTATAGTTCTGGAGTTTAAATATCTTTTGTCACTAAGAGCAAATATATACATTCTGCTTGTATTATCTGATAATGTTCTTTGTTTATTTCATAGTTTAAAAATTTCTCATTCTACCTTCTCTCCTTCTCCTTTCTCCCCCTATTCATCCATTTTCTCCTCCAACTTTCCATCTGAAATTTAATTCATGATCAACAGTAAAATAAAGAAATAGCTAAGGAAAGGTCATTCTAAGCTGAGGAATGGCAAGTGCAAAACAGTAGGCAGGAACAAGTTCAGTATGTCTGAGAAACACCAGGAAGATATCCTTGGTAAGTGACAAGTATAGTGAGTGAAGCAGAAAACAAGTTTTCTTGACCAAAGACATAGAAAGAAGTCAGATATATAAGCGTGTATAGGCCATGGTAAGGGTTTGGATTTTATTCCATTTACAATTAAAGGTAATTGAATAGTTATAAATTAGGAGAAAAAGTGGTGTTCTGGCTTATATTTTTAAAAATATTACCCTGCCTGCTTTGTGGAGATGAGTTATGGGTGGTCAAGAGTAAATTCTGCTAAGAAGCTACAACAGAGGAATATAAGAATGAAATGACAGTGATTGAACTATGGCAGCCCTGACAAGGGTGTGTACTGGTTAATACCCCTTGGCACCCACTGTAATCCTCACCTCCTTCTGTCACCTTCCCTGTACTGGAGATATTATATACTTGGGAACAAGCCCCTAATCAGCAAGCTTCTGGTTAGACTCCACCTATTGCAGTTGGTCAAAAAATATTCAGAAGAAGGAAAAGAGTTCAAATTCACTCTTCCTCCAGTATGACGCCAGCAGTCTGGACCACTGGCAGTCATTTCATGCAACTTCTTAAAATCGAGTCCACTGTCCATGTCCTGCTTCACTGGTGCAGTCTCAGCATCAGCTCCTAGAGTTTAATAATTTCTAGACAGCATCCCCAATGCTTCCATGTATTTCTCTACCATCTCCAGCAATACTGCAAGCACTTGATCTTGTATTAAATCTTTCTGTTTGCAATATGGACTGATTTCTGTTTCTCTGACTGAACTCTGACTGATGCAGTATTTTTCTTTCCCCAGGAGTGGTTCCAAGAGACAGTCCCTCAAAGATGGGAATCTGGGAATAATTATCTGTCCTGACTGGATTTGAAGGTAGTGATGACCTTATCTCCAGGAGAAAATGGAATGTTGGCCATACATATCATTTAGACAAAGTGGCCATTAGGGTGCAGTGACTATTCCAAGTGCTCTGTATGGGCTAGTTACTTCCGGCTACATTGGAAAGACAACATAAAGAAAACAATGAGTTCAGGGATTTAAATTCTCTGTTCAAGTTATAAGCAGAGAACTGGAGTGTTTCAGTGACTGCCCTAAAATAACCTCTAATCTCTCTACAAGAGATAAGATAACTAATAGAGGCAAAAAAAAGACCCAAAATTCAATTTTATAGATTTGAAAAATTATAATGTAAATTGAAATCAGAGTATTGACAGACTTTAATTTGAATTTTTAGCATTAAAAAAAAGGAATTAGACCCAGAGAACTGGATGAGGAAAACTTCAGTTGATTTAGATGAAACTCGAACCTCTAAGTCCCACTGTACTTCCTGGAGGAAGCAGACCCTTCTTGTAGTGAGGTGACATCTCGTCTGAAGCAGTTAACTTACAGAGTGACTGGTTTCTTCAAAATCCACCCTCTCCCACCATTGTGTCCAGAACTGTAATTAGAACATGCCCTAGGATACAACATACACACTGTTCCCACAGAGAAACCCAGTGTGGGTAAAACTAATATTTCCAGAATCTCTCTCCTGGTTTTAGTTCATCTGCATATAAATAGGTGTTTCCAAGGGGTGGAGACCAGTGGGCCATCTACATATCAATAGGTAATTACAAGGGCTTGCTAGAGTTTATCCAGATTGGAGAGGTTGGGTGGAGCTCTCTGCTGCTGCACCCTGGTCAACAGAGATGGGAGAACTGCTGTAAGAAATAAATGGGTTTCTTAAACTTTATTTCTCCCTTTGACTGATTTCAGTTTCAGAGGTATTTTGTCCCAGGATTTTCCCCTGGAGTTACACCCAGTATGCTCCAAAATAACTACAAAATTTGACTGACTTTCATTAACACAATCATGGCGGGGGAATATTTGGAAATTGCTGGGGAAGAAGATACTTATCACTGGTTTGGCCTAAGTTTAAAGACATAGTTGCCCTGGATCTGCTGGGGTAACTCAAGTAATAGAAGAGACTCCACCAATCTGTTCAAGTGGTTGACTGAGATCTCAGCTCAACAGTGTCCTATGTGAAAGTTCAGATGTCAAAATATATATTATAATGGAAAGGAAAGGAGCTCAAGATTTGGAGAGAAAGAAATGTTGGAATGGATCTATTCTCACACTATGGCTCCTAGGAAGGCACAGAGGACAACTTTCACCAGGATACTGCAGGAGAAAACACTGATACAGTACATCTAGGAAAACTTCTGTACTTGCTGGGCTTTTTGTGTGAACAGAACTGAGATGATATCATCTGAATTGGCTCTCTGGTTTTATTAGAGAGATGGTCCAAGAGTGGCAGCATTTAAATGCTTGAGAAAAGGTTGGCAAGACTACCAAAATGGATTACAAGGCTGGCATGTAATCAGAATGTCTTCATCTGCAGGGATTGACGGTGCTCAAGTGATCATGGCACAGCCTACTAAAGTATTAAGTGGTGTGTTTAATGAAAAACTCTAGGCCTAATAAACAGCAACCTGATTCAAGTTGTCCAAATGAAAGTTCTCAGTCTCTCATTGAGATCCTAGACCTCAATCAGTTCACATACCTGAAGCTCCTGTAATGAAAGACCCTGAGAATCTGCCAAAAGAGTTTTATTGAAAATCACCTTCCTTAGCTTTTCCCCAATGCAACCTGTAGACATTTTCTGGGATTACTGTGCACAAAGGAGAGGGAAATACCCAAGCTTTATGGAGATTATAAGACATTGAATCTGAGCTGACACAATTTCCTGGGGATGCAAAATGCCTTTATGGTCTACCAGTCTGAAAGGATTTACCAAAGTCATGTGATAAATATTTAGGTCAAAATCCATCAGACTTGGACCCAGTTGATCTGTTGATCTGTTTCTTCCAAGTCTTATAAGGTAGCATTAATCCATGTTTTGTCCAAAGATGTAATAGCACATTTGTTTTTATAATGTTGATAGGGATAAATAATTCCAGAGCCTTATACTTGGTCTCATATATAGTAATCATCCTAATTTTATTGCTTTTAAATTGGGGAAATATCAGATTATTGAAAGAAATATCCTTATATATATTCCTCTTCAGTATGTGAAAATAGGTCATAGAA
This sequence comes from Smutsia gigantea, assembly GCA_032199065.1. NCBI lineage: Eukaryota > Metazoa > Chordata > Mammalia > Pholidota > Manidae > Smutsia > Smutsia gigantea. Next base: position 37,366 of record JAVSCE010017669.1, on the reverse strand, counting down.
AATAGCAGTAAAGTACTTAAAGTAGGTGGTGACTTTAATTTCAGCTAATGTTCCAGGTGTGATCTTCTTGCTAGAGCAAATTAACATACCTATTCTTATTAAGCATACAGATTTTTATCTGGCAAGTGCTCTGTAACTCAGGGAGGTGGTGGTGGGGGAATGTTCCCAGCCTGGGGCAAATAAACCACAAACCACTGAAACCAAAATCAGTCGAGGGAAAAACTAGATGAGGAGAAGGCCTTTTATTGCTTACAAGAATCATGGCTCCATTTGTCTACTCCCACTCACCCGTTTCTCTCCTGTTCAGGCTAGGAAAACCCCCAAAACCTCTCCAGTCCCCACGTATGCTCTCCTCTTCCCCCACCCCTCATAAGCACCTATGGATATGATGAACTACTTCTCTCCACTCCTTGGAAACACCCATTGATATGGAGCTGGATTAAGGCCAGGTGAGAGATTCTGGAAATACTGCAATTTACCCACATGCTCCCTCACCCAAACTGTAATTATTAAACATCATTAGGCAAGGGCAGTGGTAACTGCCTTCAATCTTTTACTTAAAGAGTATTTCAAGTATTATCTGTCATTATCAGTGTACTTTATCACAGCACCATCACTTGGGACACTGTACTGGCCCACCACATTCATTACATCACCCTGATTGCACCCAGTGAGCAGGAGACAGCAAGTACCTTAAATGTGTTTACAAGATATATGCATCGCAGAAGGAAGAGATAAATTTCATGAAATTTAAATACCTGTCATCTTCATGTGGTTCCAGCAATCCAGTAGACCTGAGGAATGACCAGATAGTCCCTCCAAAGTAAAGGGCAAGTTGCTTTGTCTTATATCTCTAACTCAGAAAGACAAAATGTTTAGATTTTGAAGGCAATGTGTACTGCATATAATACACTGTTCTGAGTAATTTAACAGGAAGTTTTAATATTAAGCACAGTAATGGCCCTTCATAGAGGGTCCATATCCTTTGTTACCTCTGAACATACTACATTACTTGATAAGAGGGACTTTGCTAAGGACTGAATTAAGGACCTTGACTTGGAGGGATTATTCTGGATTTTCTAAATGGGCCCAATGTTATCATGTGGATTCTTTAAAGCAGAGAACCTTTCTGGCTGTATTAACAGAGGAAGATACGACTATGGAAAAAGAGGGAGATGCAGTAGTGTTGGATTTGAAGATAGAGGAACAGAATTACAAGACAAGGAATGTGGGTGGCCTTTAGTATCTGAAAAAGGACATGAATTCTTTCCTAGAGCTGCCAGAAATAAATGCAGCCCTTCCAACACAGTCAGATATCTGATGTAAAGAACTGTAATAATAGGTTTTTGTTGTTTTAAGCCACTAAGTTTGTGGTAATTTGTTAAACAGCAACAGAAAACTAATATAGAACCAGAGCAAGAAAAGATACTGAAGCTGGTAGGTATGTGAGTATGGTGTAAGCTGCTTTGTTGCATGGGCTTTACAACCCAGCAGATTCAGCAGGGGTCCAAACATCCCTTGCACAAACAAATGCTGGTGGACCACCTGGGAATCTGTGATAGGAGAATCACGATGCAGACTATCAGAGTTTGGGTTTGTGTCTATGTCTTATTATACAAACAACTAACATTTTGAAAAGCAGCTACTGGGCTTGCTACAAGGCTCCCGCAGAGACAGAATACCTGATCTGGAACACCAAATGTACATGTAACCTGATATGCACATTACTGAACTAGTTCATATCTGGTCCACCAAATCCTAACCTTGGGTGTGCACAGCAGTATTCCATTCTCAACTGGAGTTACATTAAGGCTTTGTAATCTCTCTTTCAGCCATATTGCTAGAAATGGCATCTTCAAATTCAATGTTAATCAAGTTTTTATCTTCCTCCAAACAGAAAATCTCCTCTTTGAGGATCTTTCAAGTGATAAGTGAATAATGATATGATTAATCTATCAAATAGTAAATTTTATTAAAATGACAAATTGCATAGCATGAGAAAACGTTTTCACATAGTTAAATGATCATGAGATATTGAAATGGTTGGTTGTTCCTATTTTAAAGATGATTAATATGAGACCAAGCAATGATAAATTAAATGCCATATTAGGAAGAGATGGAATTCTAACCCAAGTATGTTTATTACAAATTCATACTTTTTTTCTACTACAGCAGACTCCTTCCCAGATGTTTATTGATGTCTTGCTATCCACCAAAGACTTTACTATACTTTACTTACCATTCACAATAACCTTGTAAACTCAGCAGTCAGGATATTTTAAATTTTGGCATCTAGTCAAGATTTATTCTAACTAGCTAAGGTAACTTTTTGAACCTCTGTTTCTCCACCTGTAAAATGAGACATTTGGACTTAATTATTTGGGTGCCCACTTTTAATTCTAATCTTAGGGGTCCATATTATGATTTCTGTCATCCTTTCTCACTCTGCCTGTATAAACAACTTTACTCTGGATTGATGAAATCAAAAGAACTTATTTCTAGTATTTATCATATATGTTAGAGTTAATTTTTCATGGTTATGCTTGTTAGCTATATTCTGGAGGGTAAACAATATTTATTTTTATGTTCCCAATGCCTGTGTAGAATAAGGGCTCAATGAATATTTGTTGAGGAATGAATGATACATATGATTTAACTACATAATCTAGGACTGTATCTGAGGAAATGATTCATGTTTATGAATAGGCTAATGTGAAAGGCTACACTGGTACTGAGTACAATTCAAGGGAAAAAGTTTTCCTTTAGGTGGGTAGATTTTACTTTGACAAGTGAGGCACAAACAGTGTATTTACAAAGTGAAAGTGAATTCATCTGTGAATGGAGAAAGCATTATTTGTCTTTTGTTTATCGGTTGGCTAGTTGGTTTTTCTTTATTTTATATTGAAATATGAATATGAAAATATTATGCTCACATTGGCTATTCATTGACTTAGTCTTTGTTGCCCCATAATGCATGTACACATGTGTTTCACGTATGAAGTAGAGGGGCTTGATTCTATTCCAAAACACAAAAATAAGACAATTTGACATGTGTGAACATGAAAACAGGACTGCCTATAATGAAGTCTTAAAAAAAAAACAAAGTTTTGACTCTGATGGAAGTGATCAGTATAATTAATATATGTTTATGTTTTACTGTCTTCTGTGTGGAGAAAAAAAGATAAATTTTTACTTACGGGATTTAGATGAAATATTCATTAAAATATTAATTGTATGCTTTCTCTGTTTTGCTCCATTCTGTTGTTCAAACATGTCCTGATCATAAATCACATAGTTCCATGCTATTGAGCAGTACTTGTGTTTCAGAGTCTGCAACTGCCTTTCTGAAGGAAGGTCAATTGATTTTCACATATATGTGCATGAAAGCTTAAAGGGGATTACCAATTCCTTTCACCAAAAATAAATTAATTAAATTAAAAGTAAAATGAAACCAAAAATCGGTGTTCATCTTGCTAGTTGTTGGGTTTTTAAGCTGTTTTGTAATAGGATGTTATAGATGTAAATGTTATTGGCAATTAGATTTGTTTATTTGCCTTCCTGGTTTTCTTTAGTCAGAAGCATTATCGTACAGATAACATATTGTGGAGCTAAATGGAAATAAGAAGCGAGGACACGATTTTACCAGCCAGTGTGTTTAGTAGAGATATGTAATTGCCTATTTACTTTGAAGCTGTCATTTAATGAAGTGGTTCTAACTAAAACTCTAATGGAGAAAAATTCTTAATTCCATTTTAATATTTCCCTATGTCTGGGAATGTAATTTAAAATAAATTTGAATGGTGATTGCTAAATTATATTCTTTATCATCAGCACATAAAGTTGCTTCTCTGTTTATAGACAAAACAGATCATTTAAGATGTTATAAAAAAATAAAGTGCAAATTATTAGAAGATAATCATAACAAGTCCAACCAAAATTCAGTTCTTAAACAGTTTAACCCAATTTAAGTGTTTATTTTTTTCATCCAGTGTTCTTGATATATTTATCCAAAAAGAGGTTATCAATTCTTGTTTTCTGCATTGTTTTTTATAAAAATAATACTTAAATTATATATTATAATGGAATTACCTTAAAAATGGAATTTTGTCCATAGAAATTGTATCTTTGAAATGTTTAAATTTCCCCATTAAATGTGTCTATTCAGGATTATGCTGAGTGAAAAACACCAGTTCCAAAAGGTTACCTACTGTATGAATCTGTTAATAAAAGATTCTCAAAATGACAAAATGATAGAAATGGAGAATAAACTAATAGTTGCCAGGTGGTAGGGATGGTGAGGATTCTGTATAACTATAAATGGGTAACCATAAGAAAAATTTTTGTGGTAGTGGACTAGATCTGTATCTTTATTACAACGGTGGCTACATGAATCTATACATGAGATAAAATGGAATAGAAATTATACACACACACCACATTAATGTCAATTTCCTGGGTTTGATGTACTTTACTTATATAAGATATAACCCTTAGAGAAAATTGAGGGAAGGGAATATGAGACCTCTGTGAACTATTTCCTGTGAATCTATAATTATTTCAAAATAAACTTTAAAATTTTTTTCTATTGAGGTAGTATAGTGTAGTAGTTAAGTCCATGAGCTCCAGAAACAGATTGTCTGGATTGGAATCCTGACTTTACCTCTTACTAGCTGGTTTTATCTCTTATCAGCTGTAAAACCTTAAAAAAATCTAGGAAACTGGACTGCAGTTAACCTTCTGTGCAAAATGTTGCAGAGAACAATGTTCTCTGTTATAGAAAACAATGTCCCCTACCCTTACATAAATAACACAAAATGTAGCCTGGACTCTAGGAAATACTATTTAAGTGATTTCTGTCATCACCATCACCATCATCATCAAAATTATAGAATGCATGTGCATGGAATCACTGAGGAATCACAGAATCATTGATTTGCCCTACCGTTAGACTACCAGCTTATCCAAGATAATACCGTTTAGGACCAACCTACTTATTATTCATATCTACTTTCACTCTTCAATGTGTCTTACTGGGATTAAAAAAGATATGGGCATTTGATTAAAAGGTGAATCTAGCTCATGTTGGTTCTTTCCAGCACCCCAATCCATGTTATGTAAATTGTGTCAACAATAGTTGACAAAAGTAGTCAACAATAAAAAAATTCAGTATCTCATGGCAGTAGTCTCTTTTTAGGCATCAGTAATTGTGAGAAAACTCTTTCTTTGACTGAGCTGAAACCTCATGACCTAAATGGACCTCTCAACTACCATGATCCTAATCTGTCTTCTGATGTTATACAAATGAGGCTAATTTCAGCAGTACTTTTTCCTTAACATTGTTATCTTCCACGCCATCTACCATTGCTAATGAGTAAATGTCTTATATTCTCATTGCTATCCCCTGGAATCATTGGAGTTTGTCAATATTTCTTTTGAAACGTGGTGTCTGGACTAACACCCACCAAATATGATCTATGTGTTCTACAGAGCAGGACTATTGTCTGCTTTATTTAAACTTGTGATGTATTTATCAATACAGTTTAATATCACATTTAGTTCATTGGCAGCCATGACACAGTGTGTAGACACTTTTAATAATTAATATCTGAACCTAAATGTTACTACTTTTCTCTAGAATATTACATATCCCATAATTCCTATTAAAACAATTTTCCTTATGTGAATGTTATGAAAATAGTCAGATTATGTATTTCCTAAATACATAAATTAATATATGCTAATAAATCATATAGATTATGTTAAAATATAAGTTAATAATTAACAATTAATTAATTTAAATGGCATTATAAAATGTTTTAATACATAATAGATATATTCTATTAATAATATTATAGCTCCAATAATATTCATATATTATACATATTCCATAATAATCTACTTGAGAAAATCCACAGCTGCAAATTTTATGTTCAGTAAAATATAAATGATAGAAAACATACAACTTCAGTTTGTGGAGAATAAAGGTATTTTCAAAGAAAATGACTGTAAGCTTTCATCCTGAAAAATAACAGCAGGCATATTTGGAAAACATGATGCTAATGAATGCTACATTTCCATACTGAGGAAAAAAATGTTTTATTGATGCTGGTAGGTCTATCACAATGTAACCAGGTTTACTGCTTATAATTCATACATTCATCTCCTAGTCATAGAACATCCCAATGTACTCCCCACAGTTAGCTATGTTTTATTAGTACCAGCCTATAATAGCCTGTGGAAAGATATCTTTGTCATTGCTTCATATTAAGATATAGCTGAGGGCTACAAGAGAGTGTCTGGGAATGGGACAGTTAAATCTTCCCTGATAAAATTTACTTCATTTTATCTCATTGTTTACATTGCACACAAAAGAATCTTGACAAAATAAAATAAAACACACAAAAAAGAATAACCTGATTCCTTTGACTTAAGTTGACATGATGCATATTACATAAAATGATTCTTAACAGAAAGAGAAAAAAATGTGTGTTATATGTGTGTTTAGGGTGAATAATAATTTATAATCCTATGCCTCTTAAAATATTTTAATAAAAAATTTACATGTGATTTTTGGTATATAATCTTTTCAATTTACAGCTGGATAAGTGGAATTCAGAAATCACTTCCTCAGCATTGAAAACAGTGACTAAACTACGTAAAAGGTATAGCAAGCGCAAACCTGGATGCTTGAGCCAGATTTCTTGCAAATAAAGTATCAGAGCTCCTTGAAAACAAAAGTGGCAGACTGGAGTCTCACCTCTGTTCTGTCATAACTAGTTATGCAACCTCTGCGGAAGTGTTTAAATTTGCTGAGCTTCAGTGTGCTCAGGGGCAAATTGGTAAGTATGGTAAGTATGACACCCTTTTCTAATTGTGAAAAATACAAGATTCTTGTAAGATGACTAGGTGATTCAAAATGAAACACTGAAGCTTTGGAGAAAGAACCAACAGATCAGTTGTCCAAAAGTCAGGAAATGGCGGTTCTAGTAACATTAATTCCTGTGTTTCTAGGAGAGTGACTTAATGTCTCTGGGAGCTGGTTCTCTTGTTACAGTAACAAAATTTAATCAGGTGATAGATAAGGCTACTTTCAAATTCAAACTTTGATATATCAGAGATATATATAATTAGGACAAATGTGTATAGAATTAGGCTTCAAATTGTGGTTGCGAGTAAAGTTATCATAGGAAACAGTGAAGAGAAGTTTATAAACAAAACACTGAGTGAGAGAAGGAACCACCAAGGGAGATAACAGAAGGAATAGTTAGATTAGTGAGAAGAGAAGCAAAACTTGTATTAACAAGTCAGGAAGAGAGAATTCAGTGTTAATTCTGTACTTTGTTTCTTCCAGGCATATGACAGATCCTTTATATGCTGTTTTTGATTTCACAACAAAGCTGTGCAGAGCATTTTTACTAATGTCATTCCATACATGAGATAACTTAGATCCAGAAAGGGTGGATTGCAATTAACATTCAGTTTCAGTTTCTATTTTTTTTGCTTCCCTCCACTTGGTAGGAAATATGTGGAAACCAAATTATGTCACTAGAGAGGAAGTGGCTGATGGTGAAACACATTCAGAAAAGTTTTTGGTAACTTGAACAATGGAGTGAGAGCTGTACCACTGGAGTAGAACTGGGAAGGAAAGAAATAAGATGCTTGATCTCAACAGACAAATCTGGCAAGAACTAATTTGAGAAATAGATTAGCATTAAGCAGAAATAGATGGAAATTGTTGAGAACCTGGCCATGATTAGAGAATATAAAATACTGGTGGATATATTTGGGGGGCTATATTAATATGCTTTGTAATTCTTCTCACCTAAAGGAGACAAAAAGAGGATGACAGCAGCCCGGACTTGGTATTTTCAATATGTTACTGGAAAAATCAAAGGGAAATAAGTATAGGCAGCTTCGGAAGTAGTTGGCCATGGATTCCAGCTGGGCAGGAATCATATAAGTATGTAATGGACTTAGAGGTTACACAAATGCTGAAGTTATTTCTGATGTAAAATATGTCACGTTGTTTTTGCCTTAGCACCACATTCCTAGGCACTTACTGTTTGAACATACCATTGACACCCTTCACCAGTAGCAGCAATACCTTTTTTCCCCACGGTATTTTCATATGACCTACTAGTATTTAGGACATAAAGGGATGTAATGTGTTACAAAGACCAACCAGTTCAGCAATTCTTTATTTTACAAGCCCATCCAACAACAAAATGCAACATTAAAAATGGGAAAAATACAAGCTCTGTTTTTGTCTTTATTAACCACTGACTTGAAAAAACTTCCTTTTCTTTCCCTACTTTCCTAAAAAAAAAAAGGAGTTTGTCTTTTGTTATCAGAGTTTATCGCATGCCTTCCTACAAGGTCCTTAACAAAATGCAAAGAACAACTTTATACCTGATTCTAAAAGGTTAACAGCTTCCTACTTTTGTTTAATTAAAAAGATTTTCTTTTAAAACTGTCTGCTATTGCTACTATTCAGAACTAGGCTTTGTATCTCCCTCCTCTGATGGAAAGAACACCCTAGCTTCCCTTTCAGCTACAAATTCTCTGCTACTACTCTTTCCTCCTCACTGCCCAATCTGATAATATATACCTTTCTTTCCAAAGCCAACGTGAAGGACACCACTCTACAAGCCTCTCCTAATACCCACCAACAGTCAGCCCACGAAGAAACAACCACTCTTAATCGTGCCAAAGGAGACAGCCACTTCGGTATTCATTGTAAGAGAAAAGGGCTGGGCTGAGCAGAGCTGTCACCAACCCCTGGCTCTGTTATGAGGGGCATCATTACTGTTTCTGGGCCTTAGTTTTCAAATGATAGATATCATTACTATAGTTATTTCTCTATACATCCACACTGCATCTAATCTGTAATCATATATGTATGCATATATATTAAATTAGACAATGTATTAGACATATTTATACAGATATATAAACTCTATTATTTATTGTCATAATCCTAACATAGGACCTAACACAGTTCTCATAGTAATAAACACACTTAATATATAGGTTTTGAATTAGTAAATGGCTAATAAATACAACAGCAATCTATCATCTAATGAGAGCACTGGCCCACAGCTTTGTATTAAGCACTTGATGTGAATTCTTATTTAACCTCAACAGCCATTAAATAATGTATGTACTTTTTAAATTTTACTGTCGATATTGATGAATTTCAGAAAATTGAATGACTTATATAGGGTCATAAAGTAAGCATGAGAAGGAAAAAAAATTGAGCCTATGTCCATCTGATTCCAAAACTGAATGAATGAATGAATGAAACAGATGAATCATTCAGTCAATTTATACCCATATATCTACAAGGAAAGAGGTAGTCAGACCATACAATGTCCCCTAACCTGTGCCTGCCTGGTACACACACTCACTTTAACCTGTCTCTCATGTCCACATTCTAGCCATCAATGAACTGGAAACACGAAATTAGCGACTTAACACAGCACATAATACAGAAGTACAAGGAAAAGTTTGCTTCCGGAAGTTGGAATTCATGCCTGGTGTAAACATGAAAGCAAATTATATTGCATCCTCTTGTAAAAAAAATCCTCTTCAGCTTTTTCAACCTAGCGAACAATTCAATTTTATATATCTTTTAAAAATAATTTTAAAAGCTACTTACACATGATTGCTAAATTTAAGTTCATCCTTTACGATGCTTTAGAAAAATCCCTATTAGTTTTGTAGTGTTATATAATTACACTGTCAGTGATTCCAAAATTTTAAAATCCGTCATCACTTCAAATATGGTACAAAGTCCTTTCCTAACTTTTGTGTCATTCAGTTTCAGCACGATGTTAGATTTGGCTCCTAGAGTTGCTAGGTACATGTTGATGGTTTTAAAGCTTCCGAGGTTGTTTGAACAGGTTTATCTCCTGAGGTGAGATCTGGTGGTCAGCATGCTCTGGAGCAAGCTCTTCTCCTGAAAGGCTGCTTTATCTTTCTTCTGTGGGGCACATTTTTGTTTCTTCTTGGAGCCAACAGATTGACCACACCTAAACAAAGTAATCCATCCAGTTCAGATCACAGAGAGGTTGATTAAATAGGCCCACTCATTACATATGCAAGGGCATCTTTCAGATAAGCCTGCAAACAAAATCTTGTATATTAACACCTTCATTAACTTCATTACTTCATATTTATGTAAGGATCCCAAGTTCTCATCAGAGGGCTTTTTAGGCTTCTACTCCTCTGCCTAGTGTTCTTCCTTCAGATCTTCACAGAGTTAATCCCTCTTGCAGCACCAGACAGCTCCCAGGAGAGGCCTTATCTGACTGTGGCAATTGTATCCCGGTGCCCACCCCACCCTGCTCCATTTCATTGCCCTGTGTTAATTTCTTCAGAGTGTTTGGGACTATTTGTAATGTCTTATAGTTGATTTATTTCTTTACTTTTTAATACTTCTCCCCAACAGAATATAAGTTCACACCAAGGTGATATCTAGGCCACAGAAAAGACAACAAATTTAAGAGAAAAGAGACAAGTTAAAATGACTAGCTCTACATTTCTGAGTTTTCATAGCATCTTGCTGAAACCTCTACTAAACCATTTACTATTTGGAAATATATACATGCAATTCCTCCATTAGATTCTGACCTCATAGAAGAGTAATATTTTATTCATTTCTACACAATTTTCAGACAATGCTCAGTAAATACGTTTAGCTTTATAAAATAATAAATATTAAAGAAAATATAGGATGAATGGAGCTATGTTTTAAGCAGAATTGTTTTCAGTCAAATTCTGACTCATTACCTTTCATTGATCAAGTGGTCATCAAGTGTTTTAACCCTGCAGAAGCCTTCTGCTTACTTCTATGACCTCACTCTATATCCAAGACTGTGAATATAAGGCTAAACCTTAATGAAATACAGTTTCTTCCATCTCTTAATAGTCTTTATTTCTTTTGATAGCCCTAAAGGGTAGAGACTATAATGCGTGAGTTTCTGTACTTGACAATCAATGGGAAAGTGATACTAAAGAATAACATCCACAATTCTGGTGCTTTAACTATTGTATGTTCTATGGAAACTCCACAGTGCTACATTAAAAATGGAGAATGAATTTGGGGTTATCTGCTTCATGGTACAGAAAATGCTTTCCCACTTCTGTGCACCACCAGGAGATTGCTTAGTAGTGTGGCTGCTTTTGGATTCAGGAGGTTAAGAGTGACCCCTGGTGGCAATGGCATTTCTCATTCACCTTTATCTAAAGGGGAGCAAACTGACTGCACTGTTTTACCGACATCCACAATGACAGAGTTATGGTTAAAAAGTATCAGTCATAATGAGTCGTGTGCATATTAAAACAGCCAACTATCCAGGGGCCTGTGGATTTGGAGGGTGGACACAACTTTCATCCCTAGTGTTTGTGGACTTTGTTAGTTTAAATGCTGACCACAGCTTGTTTCAAGATATGAATGAGACATTGCTGAACACAGGGTGGGGAAAGATGTTTGCAATCAGCTCTAACCAGCTGGTGGGATCTGACACCAGCATACCACAGGTCAAAACCCTTTGTTGAGCCTTCCATAACCTTCCCCCCACTATACATTCAAGGCTGGCCAAACAAAACAATGGGAGTCACTGAATGCAATGAGTGTTCTCTCTGCACTGTGGGCAGAATGAAGACTCCAGGACTAAAGGTTGCCAGAAAAATACGGGATGTTCAGTTGGGTATGAATTAAAGATGAACAACAAATAGTTTTTATTATGAGTATATCACAAATTATTGTATAGAACATATTTATACTAAAATATGATTCATTGTTAATGAAATTAAAATTTAACTGGATGCCCTGTACCTCTATTTGGTAAATTTGGCAATCTTAAATGGGTCATAGAATGAAAAGTCTATTTAAGAGCAGATAAAACATTGACCAGAGCTGACAACTTGCAAATCCTCCCAACCAGTGCTTCACTAATGGGGTATCCCACCAGTGCCCTTGAATGACTGACAGGGGAGACAAGACATGGATTCTCAGGATGCTTGGGTCACCACACAGGGCTGGAGTGGCCAGAGACTGAGAGGACTATCTCTGGCCTCTAGGGGCCTAGTTGGTAACCTCTGGGGTCATGTGGTATTATCCTTGTCTATTTTTGTCACCATGTTAGGAAAATTGGGAGATTCTCTTCAACTGTCCTTTCCCCTTCTTTCCCACCTATAGTAAGGTCTATGCTGGTTGTTAGGCACTGATGAGGTTCCAGGCAGAATGTTGACAGAATTCTCCGACCATATTGATAGGGTTTAGCTGTGGCTGCTGGGGCCATGATGGGTCAAGTGATGACTGTGATGTTCTAGATTACTCTGGTCCTGGAGAGGCTGAGGCAGGTAGTGGCAGTGCTGACAAGGGATCTGAGACCAAGCCCAGATAGCTCTAGCTTGCTATAGGAGAGGGTGGTAGCTTTACTTCTATTAGGATTCTTTAATCATTAGAATCCTACTCCATGCAGTTAAAGATAAACTGGCCATTAGAGTTTCTGCCCTTCTGAAGGAAAGAGAGCATCTTTGAGATGCTTAGCCGTATAAAGAAGAATTTGTGGGAATTGAATTAAGTTTAATGGAAGCCAGACCTGAGAACACTTTAACAGAAATACAAAAGCTGGAGGCAATTAATAAAGGTCTGGAACCTCCAACTGTTTATTTGGGCTTAAGAAAAGAAACTTAGAAAAAGACAGAAAGAAGAGTAATCTAAATGTTTAGAATAAGATGAGCTGATGGCAAATGTAACAAGAAAGATTCAGTCTTTAAATGGGGCAAGACCCTTAAAATCGCAAGTAGCTACAACTAAAACTGCCTTCATTATACATCAGGAAGATAAAGTGTAACTTCAGACATTAAAAATTCTTTGAATGGAAATTCCAATCTTGAGGAAAGCACAAAGCTGCTTTCACAGGAAGAATGATGGAAAGAGGAGTGAGTGAAAATTAAATGAAATGCAATGCTATAAAACTCTGAAGTGGTATGGAATACATTCTAAAAGTAAAATTCAGATCGAATTTCTAGGTGAACATTTTTTATAGCTGAGGAATCCTCTTCTTATAGAAGACAACATAGATTGTGGGAATTTAGAATGCCATTAAACAAATGTACCAGAAAATGGCGACCTCTTAGTAGAAATTTAGAAGAAACAGACTGAAGTGGTAGGCTGAATAATGGACCCGAATGATGTCAACATCCTAATCCCTTGGAATTTAGACAGCAAAAGGGACTTGGTAGATCTGATTAAGTGAAGGATCTTCAGATGGGGAGAGTATCCTGCTCTAGTTAGGACCAGTATAAGCATAAGGGTCCTTATAAGTAGGGTCAGAGTCAGAAAAGGATATTATATGATGGAAACAGAGGTTGAAGTGATGTGCTTATAAGCTGAGGAATATAGGCAGCTTCTAGAAGCTGTAAAAGAAAAGGAATGGCTTGTCCTCTTGGGCCTCTAGAGGAAACAGCCCGGCTGACACCTAAGTTTAGACAGTGAAACTGATTTCAGATTTCCGATATCCAGACTGTAAGATAATAAATTTGTGTTGTTTTAAGCCTCTAAATTTGTGGCAATTTGTTATAGCAGCTATAGGAAACTAATACACTTTCTTGAAAATTTTTGAAGAAAAAAATAAATCAAATATACACTAAGTTAGCTGAAGAAGATAAAATAGTCAATGCACTTAAAGTCATATTAAAAGTCTCCAAAAAGAAAGTTTTGCTGCAATCAGAAAACTACAGTTAGGAAGTAAAAAAGCTCCAGAAGAAATTTCATGCCCTTCCTGAATTGCATCAAGAAAAAGAAATACATTTTTAGGAAATCCTCAATTCAGAGTGAATTTACCACAGAAAAGATAGAGGACAATCTTTCCAAAGCAATTGAAAAGATCAGCCATGCATGTGGAGAACTGAACACATATAAAATAGAAGCCAAAATCTTTCAGAAAAATTTGAAATAATCACTGGCAATTATCAATGTCAGAGTATTTCCCATGAGAGAAAAGCTCATAACAGGTGGGGAATACTGATGGTTGAAAGTAACTTTGATGATTTAAGGAAGAAAAAATGGAAACTCCACCTGACAAAAAATTTTTGTTAGAATTTAATTGTGAACATTTTGAAAAGTATCTTTATGTCCTTGACATTCTAATAGGACACTGGGGTCACTCTAGAAGATCACCAGGGAATTCTCTGTATGACCAGATCCCAGGGAAGGAGATACACGATACTGTAATGAAGCAGGGATCCAGGGTCCCACAGCTGGTAGGGACCAGATGCCTCTCAGAGGGTCAGGACCCCAGGAGAAGGATACACTGTAGCACCTCCACAACACAAAGACAAGTGCTTGTCCTGATGTTCTTGCATGGCAGATACTGAGGACCTTCCTTTGATTTAACCCTCCCATCTGAATGGGGAGCCTGATACTCCACCCCACCCTCCCATAAGAAATCATATATTTGGGTTCCTCTAATACATCACAGATTAGGTTTCTCTCTACTCAACTTAAAAACAGAAGTGTTTCAGCTTCTGGGTTGATTCTACCTTCCATAAGGCATATTTTTAAAGATCTAGAATCACACAGTAAGATACTTTCTTGTCTCTCTACTGAAGTTATTTTGATTTTTGCCCTCTTTGTTTTATTGCTATTAGTTAAGTGATTATATATTGACCCAAATGAAAGTTTGATAGAATGATAAGGCTTTAGATAATGCTTTATAACTTTAGATCATCTTTTACAAGTTAATTGATTCATTTTACTCTACTTACAGGTAGTATAAATATAATACTTTTGTTGTGTTAACAAGTGCACTAAAATAATACAGTCTTTTTGTCTTTGACTTCTAAAATACTTTATAACTTTTTCTATTTTGGCATTATTACCATTATTAAGTGATTATACAATAGCTTAAATGTAAGTTTCAAGGATTATAATTCTTTGGATAGTGTTTTATAAATGTGTACTATGTAAATGAGAAGTCTGTAAGTAAATATTTCCATTTTACTTGATTTTTCGATAGTGTAATTACAGCATTTTTGTTGTTGCTATTAAACAAGATTCTTCTGTTGACCCAGAAACAGAACAAGTTTTTTAAAGCAGGAATTTTCTCTTCTTTAATTTCACTGCTCTAGTTAAGTGATTACAAATTCCCAAATGGAAGTATGACAAAAATTATAATTCTTAGGAGACTATTTCATAACTGTCATTTAATTAAAAGTGAATTTCATGAACAAGTTGTTTCCTTTTCTTCTATTTCTAGATAGTATATAGATAGTATTTCAGTTGATGGTGGTGAAGAAGTTCCCCAAAGCATGAACTGTGCTAAAAGTTTTACAGGAACATTCTCCTATTTGGAGATGTTCAAAATTCCTAGTTCATCTGCATATACCAAAAGCTGAATTTATTCTAGTTATGCTACTAACATGTTTACATAAGTACATTTTAGTTTAAAAGAAATACTTGTTTATAGGTTGCATTGTGCTTAGTCTAAAATCCACCAACTTCTCACTGTGAACCGGCTCTGCACTCTGAACCCTATCTCCTGTTTCCTGTGGTCTGCTCCACCTGGGCTCTTGCCAGTGCCTAAGGAGCCAGAGATCCTCTTCCCTTCTGCTCACTTGGTTCCTGGGCCACTTAGATGGGAGGGTTAAATCAAAGGAAGGTCCTCAGTATCTGCCATGCAAGAACATCAGGACAAGCACTTGTCTTTGTGTTGTGGAGGTGCTACAGTGTATCCTTCTCCTGGGGTCCTGACCCTCTGAGAGGCATCTGGTCCCTACCAGCTGTGGGACCCTGGATCCCTGCTTCATTACAGTATCGTGTATCTCCTTCCCTGGGATCTGGTCATACAGAGAATTCCCTGGTGATCTTCTAGAGTGACCCCAGTGTCCTATTAGAATGTCAAGGACATAAAGATACTTTCAAAATGTTCACGACTAAATTCTAACACAAAAATTTTTGTCAGGTGGACTTTCCATTTTTTCTTCCTTAAATCACCAAAGTTACTTTCAACTGTTAGTATTCCTCACCTGTTATGAGCTTTTCTCTAGGGAAATACTCTGACATTGATAATTGCCAGTGATTATTCCAAATTTTTCTGAAAGATTTTGGCTTCTATTTTATATGTGTTCAGTTCTCCACATGCATGGCTGATCTTTTCAATTGCTTTGGAAAGATTGTCCTCTATCTTTCCTGTGGTAAATTCACTTATTCTTATATCTTTTCTTATTCCTTCATGTTTTAAATGTGATCTATTTGGAGAAGTTCCCACTGATTTCCCAATTGAAATTAAATCCTTCTGCTCCTTTTTATCTTCACACACTATGCTTTTCCATTTTTCTTGGCTAATGTTTTAGGATTATTTTGACAAGCAGAGTTTTTGTTTGTTTGTTTGTTGTTTTTTAATGTAGTGTCATCTCTTGCCCTTTTCTTTGAGGGCATGATTAGTCCACTTTTTTACTGACAACTTATGCCCCACAAAATGGACATATTATAACTGATTTATCCAGTTCCTTACTGTAGGTTATTTAAGTTGATTACACCTTTTTCTTTTATAAGTAATATTGTGATGAAGATCTCTCTAGGTCATCAAGATTTCACGTAACTGTTTTTGAAAGATCTTGGAAAAGGATGGCTCAAATCCAAGAGGATTCTTAAAGTTCTTTACATAGCTTAACAAATTACTATCCAGGAAAACATTTAAAGGATATTTAGAAACAAAAAGACTGGTTGGGAGAGGTGGCCTGCTCTGCTGAGAAACAAGAAAAGGGTTTGAGTGCCAAAGCAAAGAGGAAGAAAAGGAAATGGGAAGGGGAAACCTGGGGCTGGGAAGGGGAAACCACAATGCAGGTTGCTTCAGGCTTCACACCACACAGCCCTCCGTGCGAGCCCTGGGTCTGCACCTCAGGCCTCTTAAGTTTTCAGTCTGGCTGCTGTGCAATGCAGAAGAACGACAGCTTGGCCCCTTCCGAATAGCCAAGCTGAGGGATTTCTGGTTAACTTATTTCCACACTGGATCCCTGAAGGGGGTTTCTGAGAGCCACTAAGCCCTCACAGCTTGGGGAGCACCTATGGGACCTGCATCCGAGTCCAGAGGGTGCCAGCTCTCTGTCCATCACCGCAGACCCTAGGATAGCCTCCTCTGAGGCTCGGCGAGACACCCATGGCTGAGGTGCCCCCCTGTCCTGGCTGCACAGGGAGGTCTGTGGCTACCTTATACTTTAAACCGGAAAAGTCACGTTCCCGGCTCAGGGACGCCAAGCAGTCAAAAAAGAGCTGAGCTCCCCACAGAGGCCCGGGACTAAAGTCTGGCAAACTGAGCGCCAAGGACACAAACTGAAGGAGGCGATGGGTCTCAGACATGTTCCCCTTGACGGGCCAAGTGGAGGACGAGCACTGAGGAGCAAACAGCCTGGGCGAAGGGTTTTTGCAGGTCGGTGAGCCAGAGGCCTGCAGAAAGACTCCTGCCAATCCTGCGGCACCTCGCTCTCACAGGAACTGAATTCTTTTTTTTCTTTTTTCTTTTGGTATCATTAATATACAATCACATGAGCAACATTGTGGTTACTAGATTCCCCCCATTATCAAGTCCCCACCACATACCCCATTACAGTCACTGTCCATCAGTGCAGCTAGATGCTACAGAGTCACTACTTGTCTTCTCTGTGCTATACTGCCTTCCCCATGCCCCGCCCCTCCCCACACATTATGTGTGCTAATCATAATGCCCCTTATTCCCCTTATCCCTCACTTCCTACACACCCTCCCCAGTCCCTTTCTCTTTGGTAACTGTTAGTCCATTCTTGGGTTCTGGGAGTCTGCTGCTATTTTGTTCCTTCAGTTTTTGCTTTGTTCTTATACTCCACAAATGAGTGAAATCATTTTGTACTTGTCTTTCTCCACCTGGCTTATTTCACTGAGCATAATACCCTCTAGCTCCATTGATGTTGTTGCAAATGGTAGGATTTGTTTTCTTCTTATGGCTGAATAATATTCCATTGTGTATATGTACACATCTTCTTTATCCATTCATCTACTGATGGACACTTAGGTTGCTTCCATTTCTTGGCTACTGTAAATAGTGCTGCAATAAACATAGGGGTTCATATGTCTTTTTGAATCTGGGATCCTGCATTCTTAGGGTAAATTTCTAGGAGTAGAATTCCTAGGTCAAATGGTATTTCTATTTTTAAATTTTTGAGGAACCTTCATACTGCTTTCCACAGTGGTTGAACTAATTTACATTTCTACCAGCAGTGTGGGAGGGTTCCCCTTTCTCCACATCCTCACCAACATTTGTTGTTGTTTGTCTTTTTGATGGTGGCCATCCCAACTGGTGTGAGGTGATATCTCATTGTGGTTTTAATTTGCATTTCTCTGATGATTAGCAATATGGAGTATCATTTCATGTACCTGTTCGCCATCTGAATTTCTTCTTTGGAGAAGTGTCTGTTCAGATCCTCTGCCCATTTTTTAATTGGATTATTTGCTTTTTGTTTGTTGAGGCACGTGAGCTCTTTATACATTTTGGATGTAAACTCCTCATCAGATATGTCATTTATGAATATATTTTCCCATACTGTAGAATGCCTTCTTGTTCCACTGATGGTGTCCTTTGCTGTACAGAAGCTTTTTAGTTTGATATAGTCCCACTTGTTCATTTTTGCTTTTGTTTCCCTTGCCCAGGGAGTTATGTTCATGAAAAAGTTGCTCATATTTATATTCAAGAGAGTTTTGCCTATGTTTTCTTCTAAGGACTCAATTCTTAATTGTCATTTCCTGTTAAGCAACTATTTATAAAGGGCCCACTGCATTCTGAGCGCCGCACTAAGACAGTGACAAGCAGGAGGCATCAGCTCTGGGAATGCTCTTTGAGGTTTTCCCTTCTTCCACGGGAGTTGATTCTTTAATAGAGGCCGCAAATGCCCAGTGACCATGCCAAGAGTAATAGCAGGGACGAAGCAGGCAGCCTCAAGGACCAATGGTAGGTTGAGAATGGTCACCAAATGGCCCTCCGATATTTTCAAACACATTGATCAGTATGAGGAAAAATAAAACAATACAGATGTACATCAGAACTTCACTTTATGACTTGTGCAACTTCTGTGCTGATGTGGATAGTAGTTTTCAAATATTATTGGTGTATGTTTGTGTTATCCACAATGTAGTGGCTATAGAACCAACACACATTTACATTTAATCTGCATTATTTGCACTTATTCCATTAATTCCTTAAGTCAAGACGAACAAAACTATGAATCAAGTCCTGATTTATAGCATTTGCCTATCACTGTGTGTAAATAAATACATATATACTTCAGTGTGTATAATATGTAGTCACTGATACAGATTCAGGAAGAAACTTACACTTGTACATCTTTGCATATTATTTCTACCATAAAGATACAATAGACATAAATAACCTCAAGAATATAGATAACAGCAAAATTCAGTATGATAATTAGGAAGAGATGAATTTATGTATCCATTATCTTTCTAGTAAAAATTATTTAACTCTAAGTGTATGTAATTTAATCTTTGGCTCAAAAGTTTTAGTAATTTTAACAATTGATCCTAGTTAGCTGGTGTGAGCTATCGCCAGCACATAATTCTATCCCAAGGAAAGAGGTTTTATGGTTTATATTTCCATTTGTACCTACACTTACTGGAACTCAAATACAAAAGACAAAAAAATTAACATGTAGTGATAAATATAAATATATACATATACTTCTTTGTATGCATATATAGTATGTATGTATGTATATATGTATATGTGTATCAATATATATACACACTTTTAATTAACAGTCACTTATTAAGGGACACCTCTGTGCCAAAAATGGTACATCTCTCATAATCATTATCATCTAGTAGAAAGATTCACAAATTAGCTTGCAACCTGGTCTTGTATTGCCAGGGAGTTACATATGGCTATTACACATTTACATTTTACAGATAATTATCCTTTCCACAAGAAGAGTTGCTTGAAGAGTTAAGAGCAGCATCAATAATCAACTAAGTATTTTTCCAAATGAGAAGAACTGTCCTTAGCCAATATTAATGACTTCTGAATAGCTTCAGAAATTAGCTTTTGCTGCAGACTTGAAAATGTTTCTTAATGAATTCATCCCACAATTATAATTCAAAATTGTGTTTAGGTGTGAAATAATAAGTCATTTGGTCAACTCATGTTATATGAGTAATATTATATATATGAGTAATAATATATAGTAATATTAAGTGTCTCTATTAATTTCTTGCATTGCAGAAATTAAAGCAAGATCTCCATTCCCACAAATATTTGGAGCTGGTATATTTTCCAAGATCAAACTCAGCTCCAACAGCATTTTTCACATCTTAATGAAAATACAAAGGAAATTTCCTTATTTCAAAACGCATTTAACCTAAACTTTCAATCAGGAATGACTACTTTGCAATGCGCTGATATAAGACAAACATCAAGGGAAAAAATCTAATAGAATTCTAACTGCCTTCTAAGGGATAAAAAAAAATATGCCATTAAAATTATATGCATGATTTTAACTTTAGTGGATCAATAATAGTATTTGGCAGTACCTCTATAGATGAAAAGCCATTTTCAAAGATGAAATGTGTAAAATTTCATTGAAGATCACTGTTAACAAATGATTATTTGCAATCAACTTTTATGATGGGGAAGACTAACTTTTAACACTAATTAAATGATATGCTATTAAATAAATTCTATATTATTACTGTATTTTGAATTAATATATTAATATTAGCAAAAATATGTTTTTTATCTTGTTACATATAAGTACTTTCACACTATCCTCAATTTTGCTCTTGGCTACGAAAACTTAAAATATTTACTATCTGCTGCTCCTTTACAGAAAAAGTTTGCTGACCCCTAATCTAATTGCAAACAAAATTAGTGAGCACCTATTGATTCTTTAGAATTCTCTGTGGAGGCACTCTGCTTACTTGATTGCTGCAGGCATTCATATATTTACAGATTTTATAAAACACCCATTAGAGTAGTAATGCATAATATAGATTCTTCAGTTGGTTTAAGTATTTGGCATTAAATATGTGGCCAGTTAAAATAAAATAACAAAAATAAACAATGTTCTTTGAAATAAAACATTAATTGGTAAGCATCTATTATTTATTATTACTGACATATATGACAATATGCCTCTGTGCCATGTAAAAATACTCTGTAAAAATGATCTCTATCTTTCTAGCCCACTATCTCCCATTAGAGTTTAATATACCCTACTATTTATCAGGAGGCTGTGTACCAAAATGCAGAATCAATTCAAATCATTGCCCTGTGACAAGTTGCTTTCATGTTCTCTGTAAAATTGTCTTCAAGATACATCCTTGTAGCAAACCTGCTTTCAAAATGTAACTCCTGCCCAAGATAAAATTATCGATGTTTTATTAAAGAAACCGTCTCCTATTTTTCATTCAAAAGCTACTGATAATAAAGGACTTGATAAGATGATGATTGTGTTTTAGCATACCAATCTATCTGTCCTGTGGATTAGCATGTATATACTTGTTACAATTGGTACTTCCTTTGGCAATCATTCACTTCTAGTACTCAAGAAGACAGAAATGTTTTTTTTTTTCTGTAGAAGTTTGCTTCCTTTGTCTCCACCTGAGGTGGAGATTATCTGAATTTCCAGTTTTCTTACAAAGCCTACAAAACATAGACATGCAATCTCCCACCTCATGGAGTACCATGGACTGAAAATTCCCTAACTGTAAATCTTTGTTGACAGAATTAAGTTACTACCTTACATCATAAATTCTTCATTTAAATATTGCATAGTTGTTTTCCCTGAGTAGGTATGTCTGTATGTCAGTATGCTCATCTTAAGTTTTTAAATTTTGAAAATTGACTTTAAATGTCAGGTAATTTACATAGTATCACATACACACACATACACACACACACACACACACACACACACACACTACCAGACAAGTAAGAAACTCAAGAACTCAATTGCCTTTATAGTCATTCATTCATTAAGCATATATCCACTAAATACCTACCAAGTGCCCAGCACTGCACAAGTACTTAATTCAGCCAAACAATAGTTATTGCACTACCTCATTTTTATTCAATAATGTACATATTTTTTAAGTTTCATAAAATGGAACCAGATGGGTTATCATTCTTTTCATGAGTGCTTCAAATACCATAATATATTTTTTAATATTATTTTATTTCTCCAATATAGAATAATTACTCTGTAAGAGAATTACATTGTTCATCTGTCTTTCCTGTTTTACTTCCAGTCATCTTTCAAAATGAGCACATAAAGTCAAATTTTATTCCAAAGACTAATTTCTTAAACTGGCCTTTGCTTTAGCTTGAATTTCCAGTGTTTTTCTTACTCCAGGAAGATGAATATATTTAATATATTTTAAATTGCATCATATTTTATGAGCTCTCAAGGGATCCATTGTTATATGTATCAAACATTACTACATAATTATTGCTTCAGATATCTCAAATGATGATGACTAATTAAATATACATATAATACATTTTTCAGTGAAAAAAATCAATGATTCAATTTCTATTCCCTCTTTAAAGTGGTTGTATCCTCTGTAGAAGAAATTCTAAGAAGGATCAAGTATCACAGCAATTGAGAACATAATTTAGCATTAATATTTCGCTATACAATTGAGGTACATGGTTAACTAGAGAAATGCCAACATCCTCCCATGTTCCAAGTGTGATTCTTGCTTTACTAACAAGATGGTGTATAAAACTCCATGGAAGATGTTGACCTATCTGTATGTACATCATATTTATGGTAAAAATTTATTATTAATTTAGGGCAGTGTCACTGAGACCCACATTTTTTTTAAAAAGAACAAAAATCTATCACTCCTTTCCTCACTGAAGCCACAAGCTATACAACATATTCTGCTAAATTTGACTTCACTAGATTTCCACAGGCTAACTTCTAAAATGAATCAGAACTCAGCCATTTGGCCACTTCTACCAAGGGAAAAATCCCCAATATATTATCCCTGAGCTATGATCTGAAATGAAGTTTTCACCAGCTTGTAGTTAGTTAAATCCCATTTGGAAAACAAAAACAAGCAAAAAACCACAAGTTAAAGCAGGCAAAGAAAAAACCCATCATTTACCTGGTCTGGGAATGAGAGCCATTTATTGATAGATGAGAGATGCTAGCTACTTGTCTTTAGTACTACATCTTCTCAGAGATTTTCCTTACTTACATTTTGGTATTAACGTGATTTTTTTTTAGGAATGATAGCAATCATTTTAGAAATGACAGTGACAGTGATTGATTGATTTAAAGCACTTATTTTGGTTAAAATAGTTGTTTACAATGTATGTCCACTTCCCTGTCTTTCTTTTTCCTTCCTTTTTTTTTTCCTTTGCTATTTACTCATCTTTGAAATACAAAGGACCAAGAACTTTGGCTGTGTGGGAGGAAAATACATCGTCACTCACACTCTTTGAACAAAGAATTCCAAGCAGGATGCACCTTGCATTCCCTCCTAACCAAAGATGAGTTTACCATCTAAAGCACAGGGGATACAGTTGCATAGTTGATGACATCGTGATGTTCCTGTAGTTTTGTGGTATTTGAAAGGTACTTTTAATTAGTTTTCCCTCAAAATACTCCTGCACGGAAGGATGGAGCAATAACTTTCTCTTAGTCCTGCTAAAGGGTAATTCATTCAGTAATCTAATGCAAAACAAAGCCTGTTGTTAAATTAGTCTTTGTGTTTGTAAGTATTTGATGATTCAAACTCTCTCTGAGTTTGGCTTTCAATATAATTCTTTTTATAAATGTATATAAGCCAGTGTTTAATGTATAAGCTTTGTAGTGGATTGATGTCTACAATTTAAAAATAATTTCCTATTGTTTCCAGACAATTGTCCAAAAATAACAAGCCATTCTGGGAAAACAAAGCAAAATGGAATAGCAACAGAAATATACAAAGTGTCTTAAAGATAGCAACGGCACTAGCAGCTTTCAAAATTTCTTGCTTCTTTTTCATTAAAGGTCAGGGAAGTCCCTTCCTCACGTTTTGTAAACTACATTTCCATATTCCCTCTGTATGTTTCTTCTCACCACTTCAAGGAAATGGCAAGGAAACCCAAGGCCCAGCTGTTACTGAGAGAATTAAGCTTGGTGCCCTCAACCTCAGTTAGGTATTACCTCAGCCCTAAGGTTTCATGCAGGTCTCAAAATGATAGGATGTTTGTTGAATCAATAAACTGTCAAACGCTAATATGTTTGGCTAAGAAAATTAAAAATTGATAGATTCCTTTAAGCAATCAAAACCACACATGCCAAAATACCCTTTATACTTTTTTAGCAGAACTAAATCCTCCCCCTCCTGTGGTAATCATGACATCCTGGAGTTTCAGGGATGCCAGAATCTACCCAACCACAATACGGGAATAACACTGAACACTTCAGGCCCTGCTCAGAGAAGGTATTTAACATCTTATGACCCACCCATATGAACTAGGAAAGTTCTGTCCAGATGGATCTGGGCACTGCTGGCCTCCTGTACAAAGGTAGGCTTGGATCTTTATACCTCTTCCCTCCCCAATGCTTGCCATCAATAGCCAAGGCCAAAACAAAAAGTTAACAAATTCTACACATGAAAAAGAGAAAGAATAAAACAAACATTACCAGGCATAGAGTATGCCACTTATCACCAAATGTACATAAGAAACTGCAGGATATTGCAGAATAGTGAACAGTAGTGTTGAAATAAATTCTTAGGCCCAAGGTGGAGTTGCTCCTGCTCTGGGTGCCATGTCAGCAAACTGAAACTTAGATACCCTATGTCCTTATAAATGCTCTGCTTGACAAAACACACAGTATATCCAGTCAGCCAATCCCCAAATGCCAAGGCATGTCTGGACTCTAAATATATTTCCTTTTTCCTTCTCACCCCAATAAAATTGACTATGTGGCCCCAGCCAGTCAGGCATTTTCTACTTTTATCTTTCTTGTTCTTTATTCTTTATTCTATAAAAGCCTCCTGCCTTCGGTCCCATCTTGTAGTTCTCCAAATGGAGACTATCCACTTCACGAAATGTTAACTAAAGTTTATTTTTGTCACCCAAATTATCTTTAATAATTTTTTAACAGCATATAATCTGGAGAGAGGTGGAGAAGTAGTGTAGACTGGTTTGCTCTGCAGTGTGTTTCCAGGACCAGCAGTATCAGTATTACCTAGGAGCCTGTTAGAAATACAGGATTTCAGGCTCCACCCCAAATACACTGAAACACAATCTGCCATTTAACAAGATTTTCTAGGTGCTATGGACTAAACATTTGTGTCCAAATTCATATATTGAAATCTTAACTCCCAATGAGATAATATAAGGTGGGGCTTCTGGGAGGTGTTTAGGTTATAAGAGTGAAGTCCTCATGGATGGGACCAGTGTCCTTATAAAAGAGTCCCCAGAGATTTCTCTGGTTATGTGAGAACACAAGAAGCCATAGGTCAGTGAACAAGGAAGAGGGTCTCAGAAGACACCTGTTCTACCAGCTCCTTGATCTTGGATTTTCTAGCTCCCAGAACTGTGAGAAATAAAATGTTTGTGTTGAAGCCACCCAGTCTATGGTATTTTTGTTATAGCAGCCCAAGTGGACTAAGACACTAGTTGATTAGGATACACATTAAATTTTGAGAACAAAAAGGTGTTAAGACTACAGGAGGTTTGACCATTGTTGCCTATCTAAGTAAAATACCTTGCTCACCCAGTTCCAGTTAATGTTACCTACTTGAGTTTCCTTTATCTATAAGGGGGTCTATAAATTGTGAAAAAAATTCATATTTCAGTTCATCGAGTTAATATGTGGACATAGAGGAAGCCATAAATTTGTTTCCTCAATGAATATCATAATGAAATCCATTGGCTTCATTAACTCTGTATTATTTGAATATTTTATAACAAGTATGCATAAAACTAAACAACAAATATACTGGCATTGAAACAACAAAGTATTTTCCATTGTGCAAATTTTGACACCAACATTAAAAATAGTTAAATTAAAACTTGACTATTTCAACATCACTCAAAGCTGACACCCTATATCATAAGGATTCTTGTGCACCTTTAAAAAATAAACCAAACTTATTAAAAACAATTAAAGTAAATACATAGTTGATTCTTTTAGAAAGAAAGGAGATTGCAACCCCCACCCTGCACACGCATACTGCATATGCATACAAAAGTTGGTTTGAAATAACTTCCATCTTTAGTGGATGAAGAGAAGTAGAAACATTGAACAATTTTCTACTGTGTGTTCAAGTATAAAATCAAGGTATTACCAAGAGGCATTATTATAATTAGCTATAAACATGTTATTTCTTAAGTATGATGACTCTAATGGATTCCTCTTACATGATTTACTTCCTTGTTATTGGAAAAGAAATGGTCCAAAGAGCCATTTTACTTAAATTTGATTAATAGCCCATGCTTCTTTGCAAAACTGGAATTATAAGAGCATAGACAGATATTCAAAAGTAAAAATAAACAAAAACAACATGGTTTATACAAGAGACTCTCAACTTAATTATTTAGGCAAGAGAATCTGTGGAAGAAGGCAAAATGAAAGTCCTTTGGAGACTATTATCTTACAGAGAACAAATCAATAATGCCCTAAGATATTAATGCAGAGTATTTGTAGAATTACATAGAAAAAAGGCATCAAAGGAAATCTTGGGAACTGAACTATATGTACAAACTTGAGTAATGGTTTATTACAAATAGCTGATTTTTGAGAAAGAAAAAATAAGCAGAAACATTTTGTGTTATCTTTCTGTTAATTAGCGCTCAAATTTATGGTTGAACTACTTCATAATTCTCTTTCCTGTCAATCCAAGTACATTCATATGGCAGAATCCTACTGACTTGGTTTAAACTCTACAAATCTGGCTGTACAGAGGTTCTCTGCAAAGACACAGATTACTCACCCAAATTAAGTAAAATTAAGTAAAATGCACATATACATCATCTACTCTATGTTCCATTAAAGGAAAGAAAGGATCATGACAAAGGAGTTTTTAAAAAATACAAAAAAGGAAAGGTATAACTGTAGGAAGATGAGAGAGGTAGTAGAGCAAGTACAGGGACAAAGGTGAAGCACACAGGTGTAGGTCTTAGGTTTGGCAAGTGGGAAGGATATTTCCATTGAGCCTGGAATTTTTTTAAAAAGGTAACAATGGGAGAAAATATCAGAATATTGTCCTTTGGAGATTAATCTTTAGAAGATGTTGTAGCTGGGGCAATTTTTAATATAATATATAAAGAGCTCTGAAACTTATTACAAAAGCAAGCAACCCAGTTGAAAAATGGGCAAAAGATTTGAACAGATACTTCATCAAAGAGAATATAAGGCTAGTTACTAAGCACGTTAAAAAAGTTTATTAGCTATTAGGAAAATACAAATAAAAAACATGCTAAGATTCTGCTACATATCTATGAGAATGGCTAAAAACATTCTGGCAATACTGAGTGCTGTTGAGGATGCAGAGCAATTGGAACTATGATACCCTGCTGGTACGAATGCAAAACTAGTACAGCCACTTTGGAAAATAGTTTGGCAGGCTGGTTTTAAGTTAAACATGTACTTACTATATGACCCAGTTCCACTATTGTGTATTGACCTTAGAGAAAGAAAAACTTATGTTCATACAAACAACTCTACACAAAATTTTATAGCTTCTCTGTTTATAATCACATAAACAGGAAATAACTCAAATACATTTCAACACATGAACTGATAAATAACGATGGTACCCCCATACAATGGCATGTTATTCAGCAATAAAAAGGCTCAGACTATTGATATATGCAACAACTTGGATGGATTTCAAGACAAGATGAGTGAAAGAAAGCAGCCTTAAATAAAAGGTTACATTATCTGTCCATTTATATGACATTCTCAAAGAGCCATACTGATGGAAAACAAATCAGTGGTTGTCAGGGTTTAGGGATGGTGGAGGGTATGTCTATAAAGGGATAAAACATCAGAGATTTTTGGAGTGATGAAACTCTTCTGTATCCTGATTATGGTAGTGGTCACACAAATATGTGTGTGTGTGTGTGTGTGTGTTAAAAATCATAGAACAGTACACACAAAAAAAGTAATTTTATTGAAAAACAATTTTTAAAAATGTTTCAGGGCAGATCTGATGAAAGAGCATAGAACAAAGTTAGAGCTAAATTTCTTTGTATAATAAAATAATTAGAATTATGGAGTTTTCTTCTGGCTGCATAAGTAAAAAAAACTTGGAGGCTTGAATAAGAGATGGGAGAAGGAAAGACTTGCAAAAAACACCCCAGCAATATGGGGCAGGCCAGTGAAAATTCCCTGCTACAAGAGTAACCAACAGAAAAATATCAGTATCTGTTTTTTCCTATTTTTTTGGTGAAATCTCTCCTCTGTTACTCCCGAACTTTCAATGAACATTCTATTTTATACAGAAGTTCCATGTTAGTTACATTGGTGAATATAGAAGAAATAATTCCTGTCCATTTACGGCAACAACAAGAACCATGTGCAAAGAGAAGAGTAGCCAAGCGGAACAAGATGGTGAAAGAGAATTGAGAATCCAAAGTAGCAGAGAAGGCATGAAAAGCAAAAACTCCTCCTTTTACAGAACCTTCTACAATACTGTGATGGGTTTTGCATCTCCCATGAAATGACACATATGTCTAGTCAAGAAAATGGCTAGGGGGCTTGAGGACAGCTGGGTTGCACACACATAACTAGGAAATAGAATGCTGAGTACTCTTTGACTTATGCCACTGATAATCACCATTTGGGCACTTTGCAAACATAATTTCCATAATTTAAATTATTTAATATCTAAACTCCTTAGATGGAAGAAAATTTTTCCATGAAGTTAAATATACCGTATTGGGATTACATATTATTAGGTATCATTCTAGCAAGCACATTATTTACTTTTCCACACCTTTGCAACTCTCACACTCCCCATTTTACTGTAATGTTTTAGCTCTCCATGAATCCTGTTGGGCATCTGATAAGACACTGAATATTCCACGTAAGATTGTGAAAGTAGTCCCTGGGTGGCTTGTAACCTCCCAGAACCAAACCTTCTCCAAACTAGTACAGCCCCATAATGTACTGTGGGCTTTTGTGCCACTCACATTGTCCACTGGTGCAGCTCAATCAAAGTGCATTAACCTAAAGGATATTGTAATTTGTAGGCAGTTAAAAGACAACAGAGAAGTATGCTAGTTTCTAAAAAGGTCTGTGACATGTATAGCATAATCCTTTGTTTCTACTGCAAATCTGAGCAAAACAGTATTACATAGCACTCTGTTCTTAGTATTATCCTGGCAAGAATATAACTTTAACAAACCATGTTGGCTCCTACTTCACTTTAATTCACTTATTTTGAAAATACATATTTTTTTCTATCCCTCACCAGTTCCTTTTTAGTCAGGAAAACCATCCTTGCTCTCCTGTAGAAGAATCTTTTCAGAGCTACTTGCTATACTACTCTGCTAGAACTATCGTAACAAAATACACAGATTGAACAGCTTAAACAACAGAAATTCATTTTCTCACAGTTCTGGAGGTCAGAAGCCCAAGGTCACGGTGCCATCAGGGACGGCTTCTGGAGCGAGCCCTCTTCTTGGCTTGCAGATGGCCCCTTCACTCTGTCCTCACGTGGCTTCTTCTCTTTGCTCTAGTGGGAAGAGAACATGGGCGTCTGGTCTCTTTCTCTTATACGGGCACCTTTCCTACGGGATCAGGACGCCACCCTTACAACCCCATTCAACCTCAATAACCTGTCTATAAAGGCTCCTCTTCAAATACAGTCGTACTGGAGGGATAGGGCTTCAACATACAAATTTTAGGTGACCATATTCTGTCCACAGAATTGCTTTTGTTGAATTATTTTTTTAAGAAACTGTTTATGTTCCATCACCCTTATTTCCATTTTCTGTTTAAGAGTCTATGGAGAGGCAGTTTAACATCCCTCCGTGGTTGTTCCTTCCCATCCCGCGGCCTGAGCGTGAACAGTCCCGCTACAGCGACGCCTCCTGCACAGGCCGCGGGGCCCCGGCCCACCTTGCGGCCCGCCCGCCTCCTCGGATCGAGCAGCCGCGACCTCAGGAGCTGGAGGGTCCGTTACCTCAGATTCCCGCCGCGCCTCCACAGCCTTTTCAGCAGAAGCCGTTCCTTCTCCGTCCCTTAAGAATCTGCACAAGCAGACGACCGCCGCGTGCTCCCGTGGCCGCCCCCGGGCGACGGCGCCCGGCGGGACCCGCGGAGGGGCCCCGTGCTCGCCGCACGCGGCCGTCTGCGCTACGCGGAGTGACGGCAGGCCAGCTACAGCGAGATGCCTGTGAGAGGCTGGGGGTCAGGTCGCGGAGCGGGAACCGGCAGTCTGGGCTCCCTCCTGCCCATATCTCACAGGGAAGGCTCCCGAGAGAAGGGGCGGCAATGGGAGTGTTCAGCTCACTGGCCAGTATTCCTGGAGGATATGACGTTGACACCAGCTGAGTTTTCAATGGGTCAAGGTGCCAGTAGAAGCTTCTCCCAGGTTCTCTTCAGATTTATGATGTGCATGCCACCACTTGTCCTTTCGTAGATATACTGTTCAGTCTGGAAGTCAAAGTTAGTGCCACCTGAGTTCCTGCTGAGAGGACTTTGAGGACATCCTTTTTCTTCCCTCATTTGCAGGACATCAAGGGCTCTGGTAAATCTGAAAGTTTCCTTTAAGTTACGATGGGAATCTAGAACAACTCAATATGAACCCCTCTCTGGGTAGCACAGAAGGGCTCTCTTTTTTTTCAAAACACATCACTGGATGATCTTAGGGAGAAACGTAACAAGACAGAAATAGACCTCCAAAAGATGTCACTTGCTCCTCTATACAACAATCTCTGTTACTGGAAATGTGTCTGTTTCTTTTCTTCAGTATTACTTTCCTGAAGGACCCGTGAATATTTCACCCACTGATTTAGGATATCACATAAATTGAGGTCAAATGTAGTGCTCTGAGTTCCTTAACTGAATAGTGTTGCTCTTTAACATCTCTGATTTAAAATCAGTAAAATGGCAAAAGTAATGCGCACCATTTATTTCCCTCACATGAAGAATGATATGAGGAAAGGTATGTTTTAGTGGTGTGATTTGAGTGTTTTAGCAGCAAAACAAACACTTGAGATATTCACACTGTTGGAGAAAGGAGAAATATGTACTATAAAGGCAAAAGAAAAGAAAGGAAAGAAGTCCCAGTGTATGAGTTAACTAATTAGTTGAAAATACTTTAACAGCTCATTGGGCAATTTTGTAATCAGATGAGCCCAAGGGATGAATATGATCAAGTTTAACAGTTCATTTTCTTTGAATGCAGCTGTATACAATGCCCCAGGAGATTCTAGAAGCAATGAAACTACAGCGACTCTTTTGATTAATAACATTCAACCCCTAATATCCATGAACAGAAACCCTTATTGTTATGCCTTAAAGGGTATTTGTAGTCACTATCGAGCCTCTTCTGGATAGACAGTAAGGTGGCTGGAAACCTGTGAATGACCATCCTAATTGTGTTACCTCCTTAAAGATGGTCTTTAAGTTTTTTTTTTATCTAAGTTCAAAAGGTTAAACTATGCTGTGATTGCCATAATTGTTATTTCTCCCCCAGTGATTTTACAGTCAACAAGGGAACATTAGCACCCACTGATTCCTTGTGGAAAATAATTTATTTAAGGATACTTGCTTCAGTTGAATCTCTTTTTGTAATGCTTCACTCCATTATTTTATTATGGAGAAATCTTCATCAAGGCAGAACTAGAGCTTCCAAAGTGTTCACTTGTCTCCCCATTTATTTTTCCCTGGAAGTTATAAGCCTTTGCTGTTAGCAGCCCAGATGGGTGGTAGGGAAGTATTTATTATTAAAAACATGATGGGAAGTCAAAGAGCTGCAGGATATCTGCAAATATTAAGGACTCTTGTTAAAGACCTAATCCCGACTCATTACATTCTTTCTTAGAGTTGTCTATCTCTCACTAATTACTGGGTTTTAAATACATATATTTAGCCAGCCCTTTGTGTAGTAAATGCACCTTGTCTGATTCAAACTTCTGAACAGCCTTTGATATATTTTGGTTAGACACAGAATCATCTGACATTATCTAACAATCTCTCTCCCTTCATTTGAAGGAAATTTAAAAGAACGTAGTAAACAAATGAAATAAGTCATGTGATTTTTTGCTCAATGTTCCTGACATCTATAGTGAATGCACATTTCCTTCTTTTCCATCCTTTCTTCTTAAAGGCATTTGTATATAACTTAGGGAGAGGAAAAGAAATTGAGGTAACTACAATATAAGTAATTTTTTTTAATTAAACTAATTTCTGATCCTTCAATATATTGGAAAGGTAGAGAGTAAATGGTATCTAAAAGTTAAATTAGGAATTTAAAGCATAATATGTACCTCAGAGAATATAGTTCTTTAGGGGGCATGTGATCTGGTGTTTTCTTGGTGTGAAAAGTTGATGTAACTATATTTCATTGTGTAGGTAGAAAGATCAACTATTCTAAGTCTAGAGAATCTTTGGGAGAATGACAAAGATAAAACAAGGACTTGAGACCAAAGGTGGTAACAAACTAATAGGTGATTATCAAATAAATATTTGTGTAAAGATTAATCAAAGATATACAAGGAAATATAAAAGCACGATGAGAGTAGCATGGTAATAGTTGAGGGAAAGAATTTTAGCACCTATAAATACTGCAGCTACTAAATAAATAACTTTTCAAGGCTAGAAGCACCTAAACGGCACAACTCTGATTCAGAGCAATGCTGAACATCTCCAAAGAGCTATTTATTGTAAGTGGAGTGTAAAATCACATAACAATCCTGTCTTAGGGAAGATTAAATGTGCACACAAATAAGTATAATGCTTGGCAAAATGAGGTAAAAACTTCTATCAAAATTAGGAAGATGAATAAGCTATGTCTACATAGCTGGAGGGATAAAAGGATTAAGTGAGAAAGTAGCATGTGAACAGTCCATGAACTGAGTCTTATGAGAGTGAAGAAAATAGGGACGAGCTTTTCAATAAGCAGCAGTCGTGAATGAGGGAAGGAACGTTGGAGAGCAAACGAGTTGCCCAAGGATGGGAGCTACCCCACAAAATGAGCTGCTGTCAGACTTTTCAGCTGGAAAGTGGGAGCCAGGACATGCACAATACATGAGATTTCTTTCCTTTCTTTCCTTTTTTTTCCCCCAGTTTGGAGTTATTCCACCTACAACTGCTGTATAACAAATTAATCCAAATTTAGTTATGGCTTTAAGGAACCATTCATTATGCTTATGGATTTTGTAGCTCAGAAATTCAGACAAAGCACTGAGGGAGTGGATTGCTCCCCAATACCTGGACCTCATTTGAGAGGGCTTGAAGGCTGGAGGACTTCATAGCTGGGGGTTGGAATCATTTGAAAACTAGTTCATTTACATGCCTGGTACTTCGAATGGGACAGCTTGAGGAACAGGGCTGTGACTAAGTGACCATGTGTGGCATCTCTGTGTGGCTTGGCTTCCTCACAGCATGGTGGCCCCTGGGTTGCCGGATGTTCCACATGGTGACATAGGGTTCCAGAGGTAAGTGTTCCAGCAAACACATCGGAAGCTGCATGTCCTTATGATCCAGCCTCTTAAATCACATGAAGCCCTTTCCACTCTATTGGCTGAAGTAATTTCATACCTGTCCAGATTCAAGGAGATGTATACCTCATCTTTTGATAGCAGGGTCATCAATAAATTTGGGGGTACTGTTCTTTTGTGTTTGTTTTTCTAGGGGAGCACTGTTTTAAAATCTTCACAAAAATGGATGAATATGCAATAAGTATTAAATGGGTGACTTGTGGATAAAATATTTTTCTTTTTTTTCTTTTTTTAAATATAATTTATTTTATTATCATTAATTTACAATTACATGTGCAATATTATGATTATTAAACTACCCCTCCATCAGGTCCCCCCACCAACCCCATTAAAGTCACTGTCCATCAGCGTAGTGAGATGCTATAGAATCACTACTTGTCTTCTCTGAGTTGTACTGCCCTCCCCGTGACCCCCCCAACATTACATCTGCTAATCGTAATGCCCCATTTTTCCCTCTTATCCCTTCCTTCCCGCCCATTTTCCCCAGTCCCTTTCCCTTTGGTAACTATGAGTCCATTCTTGGGTTCTGTGAGTCTGCTGCTGTTTTGTTCCTTCAGTATTTTTTCTTTGTTCTTATACTCCACATACAAGTGAAATCATTTGATACTTGTCTTTTTCGGCTTGGCTTATTTCACTGAGCATAATACCCTCTAGCTCCATCCATGTTGTTGCAAATGGTAGGATTTGTTTTCTTCTTATGGCTGAATATTCCATTGTGTATATGTACCACATCTTCTTTATCCATTCATCTACTGATGGACACTTAGGTTGCTTCCATTTCTTGGCTATTGTAAATAGTGCTGCGATAACCATAGGGGTGCATCTGTCTTTTTCAAATTGGGCTGCTGCATTCTTAGGGTAAATTCCTAGGAGTGGGATTCCTGGGTCAAATGGTATTTCTATTTTGGTTTTTGAGGAACCTCCATACTGCTTTCCACAATGGTTGAACTAATTTGCAGTCCCACAGCAGTGTAGGAGGGTTCCCTTTTCTCCACATGTCGCCTAACATTTGTTGTTGTTTGTGTTTTTGATGTTGGCCATCCTCACTGGTGTGTGAGGTGATATCTCGTTGTGGTTTTAATCTGCATTTCTCTGATGATTAGCGATGTGGAGCATCTTTCATGTGCCTGTTGGCCATCTGAATTTCATCTTGAAGTGCCTGTTCATGTCCTCTGCCCATTTCTTAATTGGTTTATTTGCTTTTTGTTTGTTGAGGTGCCTGAGTTCTTTATATATTTTGATGTCAACCCCTTACTGGATATGTCACTTATGAATATATTCTCCCATACTGTAGGATGTCTTTTTGTTCTACTGATGGTGTCCTTTGCTGTACAGAAGTTTGCAGCTTGATATAGTCCCACTTGTTCATTTTTGCTTTTGTTTCCCTTGCCCGGGGAGATATGTTCATGAAGAAGTTGCTCATGTTTATGTCCAAGAGATTTTTGCCTATGTTTTTCTCTAAGAGTTTTATGGTTTCATGTCTTACATTCAAGTCTTTGATCCACCTTGAGTTTACCTTTGTGTATGGGGCTAGACAGGAGTCCAGTTTCATTCTCTTACATGTAGCTGTCCAGTTTTTCCAACACCAGCTGCTGAAGAGGCTGTCATCTCCCCATTGTATATCCAAGGCACTTTTATCAAATATTAATTGACTGTATATGTTTGGGTTAATGTTTGGATTTTCTATTCTGTTCCACTGGTCTATGGGTCTGTTTTTGTGCCAATACCAAATTGTCGTGATTACTGTGGCTTTGTAGTAGAGCTTGAAGTCATGGAGTGTAATTTCCCCTGTTTTATTCCTCCTTCTCAGGATTGATTTGGCTATTCGGGGTCTTTTGTGGTTCCATTTATGAATTTAGAATTATTTGTTCCAGTTCATTGAAGAAAGCTGTTGGTAGTTTGATAGGGATTGCATTGAATCTGTAGATTGCTTTTTTAGGTAGTATAGAAGCTATTTTGACAATATTTATTCTTTTTCCGGCCAAGAGCATGGGATGAATTTCCATTTGTTAGTGTCCTCTTTAATTTCTCTTAGGAGTGTCTTGTAGTTTTCAGAGTACAGGTCTTTCACTTCCTTTCGTTAGGTTTATTCCTATGTATTTTTTTATTCTTTTTGATGCAATTGTGAGTGGAATTGTTTTTCTGATTTCTCCTTCTGTTAGTTCATCATTAGTGTATAGGAAAGCAACAGATTTCTGTGTGTTAATTTTGTATCCTGCAACTTTGCTGAATTCAGATATTAGTTCTAGTAGTTTTGGAATGGAATGTTTAGGGTTTTTTATGTGCAGTATCATGTCATCTGCAAATAGTGACAATTTGACTTCTTCTTTACCAGTCTGGATGCCTTGTATGTCTTTGTTTTGTCGGATTGCTGTGGCTAGGACCTCCAGTACTATGTTGAATAACAGTGGAGAGAGTGGGCATCCTTGTCTTGTTCCAGATCTTAGATGAAAAGCTTTCAGCGTGTCGCCGCTAAGTATGATGTTAGCTGTGGGTTTGTCATATATAGCCTTTATGATGCTGAGGCACTTGCCGTTTATACCCATTTTGTTGAGAGTTAATCAGAATGGATGCTGAATTTTGTCAAATGCTTTTTCAGCATCTATGGAGATGATCATGTGGTTTTTGTTCTTCTTTTTTTGTTGATGTGGTGGATGATGCTGATGGATTTTCGAATGTTGTACCATCCTTGCATCCCTGATGAATCCCACTTGATCATGGTGTATGATC
The DNA here is from genome assembly GCA_032199065.1 of Smutsia gigantea. Classification (NCBI taxonomy): domain Eukaryota; kingdom Metazoa; phylum Chordata; class Mammalia; order Pholidota; family Manidae; genus Smutsia; species Smutsia gigantea. The sequence goes on along the minus strand of JAVSCE010017669.1, from coordinate 899 downwards.
GTCTTGATGTATTTTTGAATTCGGTTTGCTAATATTTTGTTGGGTATTTTTGCATCTACGTTCATCAGGGATATTGGTCTGTAATTTTCTTTTTTGGTGAGGTCTTTGCCGGGTTTTGGTATTAGAGTGATGCTGGCTTCATAGAATGAGTTTGGAAGTATTCCCTCCTCTTCTATTTTTTGGAAAACTTTAAGGAGAATCGGTGTTATTTCTTCTCTATATGTCTGGTAGAATTCAGAGGTGAATCCATCAGGCCCAGGTTTTGTTCTTGGGTAGTTTTTTGATTACCAATTCGATTTCATCACTGGTGATTGGTCTGTTTAGTTTTTCTGTTTCTTGCTTGGTCAGTCTTGGAAGGTTGTATTTTTCTAAGAAGTTGTCCATTTCTTCTATGTTTTCCAGCTTGTTAGCATATATAGATTCTCAATATTCTCTATGATTCTTTGTATTTCTGTGGGTCCATGAATTTTCCTTTCTCATTTCTGATTGTGTTTATGTGTGTAGATTCTCTTTTTCTCTAATGAGTCTGGCTAGGGTTTATCTATTTATTTATTTTTTCAAAGAATCAGCTCTTGGTTTTGTTGATTTTTTTCTTGCTGTTTTATTCTTCTCAATTTTATTTATTTCTTCTCTGATCTTTATTATGTCCCTCCTTCTGGTGACTTTGGGCCTCATTTGTTCTTCTTTTTCCAATTTCAGTAATTGTGTCTTTAGACTATTCATTTAGAATGTTCTTCCTTCTTTAAATAGGCCTGGATTGCAATATACTTTCCTCTTAGAACTGCCTTTGCTGCGTCCCACAGAAGTTGTGGCTTTTGTGTTGTTGTTGTCATTAGTCTCCATATATTCTTTAATTTCCGTTTTGATTTGGTCGTTAACCAATTGATTAATTAGGAGAG
>JAVSCE010017668.1:0-56741 GCA_032199065.1 Smutsia gigantea | reverse complement strand
AGGGCGGCACCGAGGAGCAAGGTACACAAACATAAACATTGCGCCACCAGGCCAGGGTGCAGAGGCCGGACATTCTGCGGTTTCCTCCCCGCTCCTGGGGAGCAGGGTGGGGAGGGGATTTCAACGACCCTGTGTCATTGATTTGTAGATTATAGCACCAGAGGCAACTTCTGCTTTGCCTCCATTAGCTTCAGCGTTCACACATGCTCAAACTTTCTGCGTAAGTTCTAGAAAACTTAAGGGCTGAGTGTTTTTTCTTAAGGGCTGTTTCCGCTCTCAGATGAACATTGTCTGAGGACAGCAAAGAGGTCTTCAGATAATGGCAACACCCTCCCTGTATCTGAAAAAAAAATTATTTGTTTATACTACTTACTCAGCTGAGGAACTCAACATAGTTTTTGCATTGAATCATAAAATGTTACAGCTGCTGACTTTTTACAGCATACCAACTTGATCTACCCCATTTTTTTTTAAACCAAGAGGATTCATTATACCTTCCCCTACCCATATTTTTTAAAAAGGAAACTTTTTCATACAAATATTACAGTGGTGGTACAGTCTGGCCCTGGAGTCAGGTGTCTGCTGAGCTATGTGGGTTTTCCTCTTTATCCCTTTTTGGAAAGAGCCTAGCTTGAATCCCACTCTGTTCTTTTATTGCTGCATGATCCTAGGTGAATCTCTTCCCCTACTGAACCTAAGTCTGTATCTGTACAGTGGGTTTACAACTGCCTACTTTGTGGATGGTTTGAGGCTCAAGTAAGAGATGATAAGTGTACAGAACCCAGGCCCTACCTCACCCCTTCTCATTATGATTCACTGAATCTCTTGGTTTTCCCCTTCCCAGCAAAGCGGTTCTTATATCATCATGGCACTATGTGTTTCAGGGTCTGGCAGCAGAACCTGGAGAGAAGGCCACAAGATGACGGCAGGCCTGGTTGGGAGTGAGGCCAGGCTCAGGGAAAGGTCCCTCATTGAGACCAACTAACCCAAAGGTTTGGGTCAGGGGGTCCGGTGGTAAAGGTGTAGCCACCCAAACGCCAGTCCAGGCGGTGGAGATGATGCTTCTGACAGGAGATGGAGGCAAAGAGAGGCCCAGCATAATGGTGTAAGGTGACCGCAGAGGGGCTGGAATTGTGGGCTTGGTGGGCAGAGGGGCAGGAAGGAGCATGAAGCAATGCATGTTCTATGGGAAGAAAACTGAGCCTCTCTGACCTGGGTGCATCCTGATTTTAGATGTCCCTAAGATAATCCTGGAGGCAGGATGGGTAGGGGGAAGGTCTGAAATTAGAAGGCCTGACCCGGACTCCCCACCCTTAATGTGCACCCTTGAGTAAACCACTTCGCCTACGGAGCCTGCACACCCTCCTCCCTGTGACGGACATGGTCACGTGTATCCCTAGGGGCAGTGGGAAAACTGGGTAGCCAGGCTGGCATTACCTACAGTCCCTGTGCAAATCTTGCCCTCAAAACTGACTTTGGATCTGTCCTAGGGTCACAGGAGAAGAAAGGGTGGCACTCCCACAGATGACAGAGAGTGACCCTAGCTTACTGTCTGCTCTGTGACCTTAGGCAGGAGGCTTAATGTTTCTAAACCTGTTTCCTCACTTGTAAACTGGGAACATATCCATCTAGGACTATACCAGACTGTGTGGGAGAAAGGGCCTGGTGTGGGTCACACCCAGAGGGGGTACTCTCGGCAGGGGGCTGGGCTCCCACCGTTCTTCGTGTCCTCTTTCAGAAACCATAGCCCTTTTACTGTCTTCCCTGTGCTGGATGGCAGCTTCTCCCCTTGCTTGGTACCCTCTGTGAGGCCCTTTTCCCCACCCAATCCCAAACTGCCACCGCTGGGCCTTCCTATCAGAAGAGGAGGAGGCAGAAATGGGCATTAATTAAGGCCTCTCCTTTCTGCCAGCTGCGTAACAGCTATCATCTCATTAATCAGTGATCCTGTGAAGTGGTAATTATCCTCATTTTACTTTACAGGCAAGGAAACAGGCTTAGAGAAGGGACGACGTGCCCAAGGTCACACAACTGGTGTGTGGCATAGAGTCAAACCCTGGGCCTGTCTTAGAGATGGTGTGGGGCCTGGGGAATCCGACCTAGGAACCCCAATCTGTCAAGTCCTGTCTCAGGCAGCACTGGCTGAAGCCTCTGACTCCCAGCATGCCTAGAGCTCTGCTTGTTGGGCAGAATGCTCCCTGGCAGCAGCTGTGGAAGGAACCTCAGCCTCCCAGGACCCCTGACTCAGGCCCTGGAGTCCCTGCTGCCTCTCCAAAACCACTCAGCTCTTGGGACTTGGGGGAGCCACAGACAGGGAGACTCAGCAGCCACTTGGCCCATCCTGAGGGGCTGGCAAGGAGTGACTTCACCCTCCACGCCCAAGCAGTTAGGACAGAACCAGTTGCTATTACACAATCCTTACAAGTAGCCCCAGGGTCAGGCCTGCGAGGGCTAAAGAACTGCGTAATCTCAGCCAGCCCCCTCATTTGAGAGACAAAGGCCCAGAAAGGTTAGGCAACCTATACAAAGTCACACAGTGTCCAGAACATTCTAAATCTAGTCAGCATTGTGTGAGCTGCGTGTTCAAACCCTTAAGTCTTTATCTCTGGAGTATGGGGTTACTTTTATTTTCTTCTTTATAGCTCTGTATGGTTTGAGTTTTTCAATATAAATGTCAAAATATTGTAAGAGAAAAGTTAAAAATATTAAAGGGCAACCATGTTTAAAGTAAACCATATTTACTATATTGAGGGTAACTTGTTAAAAGCAAGTTACAGAGGTAGACTGCCTGGGTCACAGTACCAGCCTGACCACTCATCTGTTTCCTTCTCTGAGAATCAGTTTCCTCACCTGTAAGATGAGGATAATAGCAGCATCTACCTTGTAGGGCTGATACAAATATCACGAGAAGATCCCTGTGTTCAGGGATCAGTAAACTACAATTCAGGGGTCAGTCAACTACAGTCCATGAGCCAACTCTAGACCACTCCCTTTTGTACAACCCACAAACTAAGAATGGTTTTTACATTTTTAATGTGGTGGAAAAAAATCAAAAGAATAATAATTGTGACATGTGAAGGTTGTATGGAATTTAAGTTTCAGTGTCCATAAATAAAGTTTTATTGGAACACAGCCACACCCATTTTATTTATTCTCTGTGGCTGCTTTCATACCATAATGGGAAGTGAATAGTTGTGACACAGTATGGCTCATAAAGCCTAAAGTATTTACCTCTGTCTCTTTATAGGAGAAGTTTGACAGCCCCTGACAGGAGATGATGGATGAAAAGCACTTTAGAATAGTGCTTGACATAGGGTTAATGTTTGGATATTTATAAAATCTTCTTCCTCTAAGATGTGTTTAAAAGCAGTAATTGCCTTTATATTTTGTTGAGTCTAGGCACATTTTTCATATTTTAACATTCCTCAAAGCGGAATGTAACTTACAATCAGGGGCATATCATAGTCAATTGACACAGTTAATTGGCAGCATTTTTCTTTCGTAATGGTGCATAAATTAACGAGGGGGCCTTAGAATTGCTGACCTCTTAGATCAAGTAGAATACAGTTAAGTGAAAGGTTTAAGATGGACATTAAAACACTGAGTAACATTGAGTAACAACTTTCTAGCAGGGGGCATATGTTTGTTATTAAATAACTACAATCCAGGTGCTAAGTGCCAGGTAGAAATTGGGGAAGCCAGAAAAGGGACCCTCTCTTAGGAGGGGGTTATGAGGGCAAGGTACCCAGAGGAGGGGCTGTCTGGAGAGAGAAAGATTGTTGTGGACTAGAAATGTCTGGATGAAATACCTCTGAGAGATGGTCCTCAATTATCTATCACTTTTCCCCAGCAGCCTCCGTTTTATCCCCTGTAAAATGGGGCAGTAATAACCCCAAGGGACCAAACTCTCAGGTTCACTGTGGGAACAGATGAAGTCCGGGCAGCTAGGGGAAGTAGTACCCTGTAGTTGACCACTCTGTCTCTCCCACTAGCTTGGGAACAGGGATGTGGTTTCTTGCCTCTCCTCATGCCCAGCACAAGCCTCAAAGCAGGTTTGTTGAACAAACACAAGATGAGCCCAAGAGAGGGACCAGGAAGTAGCAGGGCCTCTATGACTCAGACAGGCTTGTGTCCCTGAACCAAGGACGCAGCCTGCCAACATGGCCCCAAGCCACGCCCCAGCTGCCGGGGGAACTGACGCCACCATGAGAAGTGACACCTTTCTGTTGTTAGTTAATTTTTTTAGACAGAGTATGAGTTGAGGCATAATTTCCTTTTCATAATTAGAAAACACTAATTAACATTGGAGGGAGCAAATGAGGTCATAGTTTGTCTATTCTAAACTCTTGCCTAAGGAAGGAGGAGGGAAAGTTCTCAGTGGTGTGTACAGAATCATAGCTGAAGACTCAGAAATTGTGCATCCCAATTTTGCCTTTGTGGGTAAGTTATTTGGGGACAGTTTTTACTAATAATTGCCAGTCTCTACTGAGAACATGCTTTCACCCTGGCCCTTTGCCAAGGGCTTTATATTTATTTCCTGTGTGGTCATGACACTAACCCTGTGAGGCAGGTATCATTACCACCCCATGTGAAGAGATGAGGGAACTGAGGCCCAGAGAAGTTAACTAACTTGTTCAAAGGCACACAGCAAGTAAGTGGCACCGCTGGTGCCTCTTACTTCCATCTCTCTGTTTTCTAAGCCCTTGTCCTATTTCTCCACAGCACACAGTAGGCATGTCCTGAGGGTGGCATTGTGCACCATTTCACTGTTTATTTCTTGGAATGATGACTTTCAGGGCGCTGCTTCTAGGTTCCAAAGAAAAGGGAAAAGGAAACATGCCCCAAACTCGGGCTGCTTTTTTTGCCTGGCCCTCCCTGACTCACTGAGCCACACTGCATAAATGATTCATTCACTGCCTTGACCTCAATAGGTTTGGCCACCCATTGAGAGTGAAGTCACACCTCCAGCTTTCCAGTGCATTCATTGGTTCACTGATCCAGCTTCAGGCAGGCAAGAAATAGGCCCGGTTGGGCTTACTAGGAGTTGGGGACAGGGAAGCACGCAGTGCTTTTCCCTGTCCTGAAGTCGTGCTGGGGCTGGTCACTTCTGTCCTAAGAGATTCTCTGAGAGGCCTGTAGTTAGCCTTGCTAGGGCTGCTGCAACAAAGTATCGCAAGCTAAGGGGCCTAAAACAAAACTTTATTGTCTCATAGTTCGGGCGGCCCGAGGTCTGAGACCAAGGCACTGTGAAGGCAGGAGACTTCTGAGCGCTGTGCGGGAGGGTCTGTTCCTTATTTGCAGAGGCATCACCCTGATCTCTGCTCTCATCTTCACGTTGTCTTCTCCCTGTGCTCGTGTCTGTGTCCAAATTTCTCCTTTGTATAGGACACCAGTCATATTGGATTAGGACCTAACCTGATGATCTTGTTTTAACTTTATTACCTCCGAAAAGACTATTTCCAAATTAGGTCACATTCTGGAGTACTGGGGCTTAGGACTTCAGCATATCCTTTCTAGGGGACACAATTCAATCCATAGCAGGGCCTATGCTCCAAAGAGAGACCCCTGATAATGACTCAGTACCAGAAAAACATTCATTTGGCCCAGGTGAAATATCCATTTAACATAATTATAAAAATACTGAGGGTGTTTGTTTGTTTGTTTGTTTTCTTTCTGGAGTTAAACAAGTTGATTCTGAAGTTGATATGGAAAAATAAATAATCAGGAATAGTCAGGAAAATGAAGAAAGGAGGACAGTGGGGTGGGGCCAAACCCTACCAGACATTAAAACATGCCATAAAGTCTCTACAATTAAAATGGAATAGTTAGGAACATGAATAGCCTGACAGACCAAAGGAACAGAATAGAAAGTCCAGAAATTTGCCCAAGTACATAGGGAAATTTGGGTATGACCCACATGGTCTCTCAAATCACTAGGACGTAGATTTATTAATAAGTGATCCTGGTACAACTGGACAGCCATTTCAAATAAAAGGTAAAAATGGACCCATATGCCACACCAAACACCTGAATAAATACCAAATGGACCCGAGATTCAGATTTTTTAAATGAAGCCTTAATGTAGAACTAAGGTAAAATGTTGAAGAAAACACAAAGGGATTCCTTTATAACCCAGGAATGAGGAAAGCCTTTCCACTTAGGACTCAAAATTCAGAAATAACCAAAGAGGAACTTTGGTTGTTTTCTGTAACTTTCAATTACATAAAAATTAAAGCTAAGTTTTTAAAAAGACTTTCATGGCCGAAAAAACTCCATAAGCAAAGTTTAAAATAAAAAAGAAATGAGAGACAGTATTTGTAACTTAGAGACAAAGGCTAATTCCACCAATATATAGTGATTAAAAATAGAGGTGAAAACCCCCAAATACAATTTGTAAATGGACAAAAGCCAGGAAGAATTGCAGAAAAACCCTGAACATGTAAACAAATGCTCCTTGATAATCATAACAAGAGACTCGGCCATCAGATAGGCAAAAAGAAAATATCCCAAAATTTGATGGTACCTTCTGCTGCGCTGAGACCAGGGAAATTTGAATGTGGACAGGATGTGAGATGATATTATGGAATTGTAACTTTGATGGTTGCTTAGGAGAATATCTTGTTTTTGTGAGATAAATGCTGAAGAATTTAGCAAAAAACGGTCACAATGTTAGCAACTTGCTCTAACTATTCAGAAGAAAACACACACAAATAAATAAATAACGGCAAAACATTAACAATTGTTGAGTCTGTGTGGTGGGCATAGGGTGTTCGTGGATGATAGTCTTTCAAGCTTTCTGTATATCTGAAATTTTTCATAATAAAAAAATGTGAGGTCCAGTCACATGGCCTCAAGGTGAACTCCGGGTGATATTAACGTGATCCAGCTCTAACTATGGGCACTGTGCAAAGTTTCAACAGCCAATGAATTAATCTTCATGCCATCCCTATGAGCAGATCCCCATTTACAGGTTGGAAACCAAGGCCCCAGTAATCTGGTAACTGCCAAACACACGGAAATTTGTACTCTCCCAGCCCCGCTGTTGATTTTAATCTGATATGTAAACCAGACCCTGAGAATCATGAATAGGGTTTGGAGAAACAGCCTTAAATTGGACTGTTATTAAATTGGACTAAGTTATTTTACTTACTAAACCATCCAAAGGGTTAACAGGGATCTTTCTGATGCATCTTACAAGCACTAGCCATTTATGAAGGCTAGTTTCTGTTCTCTAATTTAGACTCAGGAATTTCAGACACCAAAGGATAGAGAACAAGGAAATTATAAGAAAGCAGTTTGTGCATTCAGTCTAATGATTCACCTAGCAACCTGTCAATGGAAAGGTATGGTGTTCTTTAAGTCAAAGTAAACTAATAAAAGCGAATTTATAAGCAAAGCAAACTTGAATCACTCCCAAAGTGAATTTAACAGTGTAGAGTGCTGGCATCAATTAAAAATTAAAAATTAAAATGGTCACATTTTAAAGAAAAGTAGTGCACCCCCAGTCCAATGCCTGGGTTTAAAACCCCAGCTCTGCCAGTAACCTCAAAGTATGATGCTGGGGGCAAGTCATGTAGCTTCCCTTTGCCTCAGTTTCCTCATCGCAAAAACAGAGAAGACAGTGGCTCCCTGCTTCGGAGCTCTCAGAAGGACAAGCGATAGGATTGAATGAGCAAGCTGGAGGGCCCATGCTCGGATTGGAGGGGCCCTCCATGGGTGCTCCATCAGTCACCCTGAGAGCTGCGCCAGTGGCTGAGGCCGTGGAGGCTCGCCCTCCCCGTGATCCTCTCACTCACTCCTTTTTACGGGGCATCCACTCTGTCCCAGGCCGGTGCAGGACACTGCCCCATTTGGGGAGAGAGAGGGACGCCTAAATCATCTCATCACACAAGTAGATGAGAACAAAGGCAGAGGGGACACCCAGCACAGATGTGGAACACAAGAGAGGAGGATGGAGAAGGAACAGGACTTTTTAAGGGATTATATCTTCTTGGGGTACACAACAGTGCGAATGTACTTAATGCCACTAAACTGTATACTTAAAAACAGTTAAGATGGTTGGTTTTATATTATGTGCATTACGGTATGTGTACATTTTTTAATGGGTAGTATCTTCTTGGAGACCCAGCCTGTGAGGAGGTATTCTTACACGGAGTGTGCAGATGAAGAAATGGAGCCCCGGAGTTGGGGAGCAATAGCTTCCCCAGGTGGCCTCTGTAGACCCATTTGATGGAAGTGGAAACTTGCGTGCTGAGAGCTTGACCCTCCCGGCTCAAGTTCACATGGCTGCAAAGACTCAGAGCAAGCAGGACTGGGATCTAGGCTTGCCTGACACCCAACCAGAGCTCCTCCCACTGCAGCCCCCACCCACCTATGCCTGATAGGTAATCGCCCCAGCCCAACCCAAATCCTAGTTTTGGGGCAAGCCCCAGATAAGGGAGGGGTGCAAAGAGGGAATGTATTTTCCTGGTTGCTGTAGCAGAGTGGAATCTCCAAAGGCAAGATCCCCGATAGCAGGGTTGGGAGCTGGAGGAGTTGCTGGGAGCCCACGTCTCTTCTCCAGCACTTCCCATCCAGGTGATATCAAATGCACACAAGCTTCAGGTGGACCCCTGAGGGCCCTGTCTTGGTGTGGCTGGGTGTTCAAGGCAACCACGTGTATATAGGCACCTCAACTTGGTGTCAGCAGCAGCAGCTTGGCCTCTGGGTAGCCCCACCCACTCCCAGCCAAGAAAGATGGGGCAGGGGACTGAGTGGCCCAGAGAAAACTCTGGACTGTGCTTCATCCAACAATGGCCAAGTACCAGCTCAGGCCCTTTTTCCAGGTACATTGTTCATTCCTGGAACTCTTGGGACCATCTTGAGTGGGGAGATGTATAAAGTCTGAAGTGGTCAGTGCTGTTGAAAAATATAAAGGAAGAAAAGGGTTACAGAGCAGTGGTGGTGGGGGGGGGGGTTCTGGGGACTGTGGGTTGGGTGAGGGACTCAGTTTAAGTTAGGTATTTCAGGAAGGCCTCAGCAAGAAGTTGACATCTGAGTTAAGATCTGAGGAGTTGAGGGAGTGAGCCATGGAGCATCTGGGGGAAGAACAGTCCAGGCAGACACCCCAGAACAGGGATAAGCTCTCAGGGGCAAGAAACTGCAAAGAAACATCTAGACTGGAAAGGAAAAGGTAAAACTGTCTTTATTGTCAGACAACATGATTCTATATGTAGAAATTCCTAAGGAATCTAAAACAATATGCTATTGTTTTAGAGAACTAATAAATGAATACAACAAGGTTACAGATCAATATGCAGGAATTACTTTTATTTCTATATGCAAACAATGAACAGCTGAAAAGGAACTGAAGAATTTCATTCCATTCATAATAGTATCAAAAAGAATAAAATATTTAGGAATAAGTTTAAAAAAGGAAATGCAAGACTCCTACACTAAATATTACAAAACTTTACTGAGGGCAATCGAGGAAGATCTAAATTAGAGACATTCCATGTTCTTGGATTAGAAAACTAAATATTCAGATGGCAGTATTCCCCTAACTGATCTATAGATTCAACGTGATCCATATCAAAATTTCAGAAGGCTTTTTTACCAGCAATTGGCAAGCTGATCCTAAAATTCATATGAAATGAAAAACTCCTGAAATAGACAAAACCTTCAACAAGGTTGTATGTAGGATCATCACTTCTTGATTTCAGAATTCACTAAAGCTACAGTTGTCAAGACAGTGTGGTACCGGAGTAAGGACTACAATAGAGATCAGTGGAAGGGAATTGAGAGTCTAGAAATAAACTCTTACATTTATGGCCAATAGATTTTTAACAAAAGTGCCATACCAGTTCATTGGAGGAAATGCGAGGCTGTTTAACAGCTGTATCAGTTGACTACCCATCTACATGCAAAAGGAAAACCTTAGACCCTATCTCACGCCCTACACAAAACGGATCATTGACTTCAATGTAAGAGCTGAAACAATAAAACTTTTAGAAGAATACGTAAGAAAATATCTTAAAAACCTTGGGTTATGCAAAAATTTATTAGCATGGTTTATAACAGAAAAAAACTAATAAATTGATATTCATCAAGACTAAAATATTTTGTGTTTAAGAGCCTCCATTAAGAAAATGAAAAGATAAACAATAGACTAGGGTATAAGATTTGCAAAATCAAATCTCACAAAGGGCTAGCATCCAGTATTTACAAAGAACTTCTAGAACTCAATAATAAGAACACAAAGAGACTGATCAAAAAATGAGCAAAAGATATAAATAGATATTTTTCCAAAGAAGATACACCAAGAGCTAATAAGCACATGAATAGTCAACATCATCAGCCATTAAGGAAATGCAAATGTGAAATGAGACCTATATCCACATACTAACTAGAATGACCATAATAAAATGTTTTAAAAGGCCAGATAACAACAAATGTCAGCTCAGAGGTGAAGAAACAGAACCCTCATACATTTTGTGGGAAATAAAATGGGGTAGCATCTTTGGAAAACAGTTTGGTGGTTCCTCAAAAAGTGAAACATAAAGTTACCATGTGACCCAGCAACTCCACTTCTTGGTATTTACCTAAGAGAAATGAAAACTTAACGTCCACATGAATATTTGTGTTGATGTTCATAGCAGTCTTATTTATAATAGCCAAAAATTAGGAACAACCTAAATGCTCATCAGCTGATTAAGGGGTAGGCAAAATTTCGTGAAGCCATACATCAGAACACTACTCAGCAATAAAAAGGAGCAAATGGATTACTGATGGTAGCATATATAGCATGACCCTCAGAGATGTTACAGTAAGTGAAAGAGCCCAGACACGAGACAGCACTGTGTCCAACTCCACTTACATGGCATGTCCAGAAAAGGCAAATTGATAGACACAGTAAGTACATTAGTGGTCGCCTAGGACTGGAGTAGAGCAGGGATTACCTGTAAATGGGCAGGAAGGACAGATCTTACTGGGGGATCCTGAGAACATTCTAAAATTGATTTACTCTAATGGTTCCACCACTTGGTAAAGTTACCAAAAAAGCACTGAATTTACCAAAAAAGTAAACTTAAAATAGGGTAAATTTTATGGTGTTTAAGATATACCTCAATAAAGCTATTTTTAAAAAATATAAAGATTTAGTTCAAGGTTCAGGTTCACACCTGACCCAGGAGTCCTTCCTGGGTTGTGATAAGCTGGGATAGATGCCACCCTTTTGCCATAGAGCACTGTGGGTCATGGGACCATACTAGAGCCTCTGTGTCATATCAGTGTTGGTTTACATATTGGGCTCTCATATTTGGTGTAAGATTCTTGAGGAAAATACTTAGTGTTTATTCTCAAGAATCCTAGAACAAAGTCCAGTTTAAATAGGACTCAACCAAATGAGTAAGTGTGAGTGGAAAGGCAGAGGCAAGCAGAAAGAGGATTTGATTTCATTGGTGAGGCCTTTGAGCCCTACACGAGTGTGAGAATAATAAAAATGAAAGACATAGCCTGGCAAAAGTACATTGTACTTAATATAATGTGATTTTATCCTATAAATGAGAGAATGCTGAACAAAAGAAAGAAAAGTCCACCTGCATGTGAATGACGTGAGCAAGCAATTTATTCTTTCGTTTAAAATGTTGGCAAAGAAAAAATAAAATAAAATAAATAAAATGTTGGCAAAAAATAGAAAGTAAGGAGAGAGAAAATATAGGTAAGTGAAAACCTTGGTTGGGGAATCTGACATATCTGGAGGATAAAAATAGGACATATGGGAGGAAAGAGGGAGAGAGAGAAAGAGCGAGGGAGGGAAGAAGGAGGAAGGGAGGAAGCCACAAAGCAACCATGGGCAGAGCAGAAAGCAGCTGGAACCCTGAGCTCTGTGGGCAGCGAGAGGACTTGGGCTCCTCCTCGGATTGGGGCAGGGGCATGGAGGCTGCCGGCAGAGCCATGACAGGGAGGACGTGTGTCAACAAGATAATAATAGCACTCACTTCACTTGAGAGCGTGAGGATGAGCTGAGCTCACAGTGCAGTCTCAGCCCAGGGACACCCAATAGCACCAAAGCTGCTTGTTAGTGTCATGATCACTGTATTATCCCCCTGACACTGCTGGCCCAGAGAGTTGAGACATGCCCTCACTCAAGGTCACAGCTGTCCGTCTCGTGGCCTGGGAGCTGGGCTAAGCAAGGGTCTGCCCCTCGGGGGCAGCCCAAGGGCAGTGGTCTGCTTCCGGAGGTGCTGGGCAGTGAAGCACAGGTGAGAGAATAGGCTGACTGTGCCACCTGCCACCTTAATTTCCTTAGCCTCTGAACCTCTGTCCCTCACTGGGGACGGGCTAGTAGCATGGGCACTTCCTACAGGGGTCCCTGAGGGGATGGAATAAGGCAGAGCCAGTGAACTCTCAGCCCAGGGCTTGGCATCTGTGTCTCACAAATGGTACGACTTAGTCAGGGTCCTTTATTTATTAGATATTTATTGACATGAGGCACAGGCCACACCAGCCAGAACTCTGAGGATGCAAGGTGAACAAGAGACACTTCGGACCGTGCACACACACAGACAGACAGACAGACACATATACCACATACCAGGTATTCTGGGCACACATACCATGAGTAAGCCACCAAATTCCAGAATGGGGTGTTTATGAGATTCTTTCTGTAGGAATGAGCACAGTAGGTGACCCTTGGCTTACTTACCCAAGGATAAGCTGGAGAGGCTCTTCACAGGACAGACCCTCACTGTGTCCCTGGAAGTGGCATCTTCCAGTCCCATATTGACAGTTTTCTTTTAGTAACTGGAGCGAAAACCTCCAGCCCGTCTAGGTCCTTGCCCTGGCAAAGCCCCCTTCCTACTGAGAAAGAGAATATGGCTATGGTAGATAGTAAAAAGGGGTATTTTTCTGACCAAAAACAAAAAATTTTTTTTGTTTTCACTTTCCCAAACAGAAAGCAGCACTTCAAAGCAGAGACTCCCACCCCACATACCACATGGCAGGCCCAGCTCGTACTCCCCACTGCTGCCAGGAGCCTGGGTGTTGTTAAGAGAGAAAAACAAGTTCAGGGATCTGTATAGAGCCTGGTACACAGTAGGTGCTCAGTACGTGTTCAATGAATGATTGCAGTGTATAGACTGGCTTCATTGCTTTTCTTTCAAAGACCATGTGTATGTGTGTGGGCCTGTAGTCAATCACACAGCACAGAGCTGGCAAGGCCCCCAGCCACACACACACACACACACACACGGGGGGGGGGGGTCCTTCTGGAGGGTGGATGCAGGGAAAGCATTTACACTTTTCGATGTATGGTTGACCCTTGAACAATGTGAGGGTTAGGGGCACTGACACCCTGCACAGTAGAAAATCCTCATATAACTTTTGACTCCTCCAAAACTTAACTACTAACAGCCTGCTGTTGACAGGAAGTCTTATGGATACCATAAACAGTGGATTCACACACACTCTTGTATATGTATTATATACTGTATTCTTATAATAAAGTAAGCAAAAGAAAAGGATTTTTCAAATGTCACAAATCTCCAGAAAATTTCCAATATATTCATTGAAAAAGATGCACGTATAAGTGGACCCGGGCAGTTCTAACCCGCATTGTTCAAGGGTCAACTGTCTATGCTTCTCTAGCATAGGCATTTTTCAATCCAAGCACATATCATTTTTATATCATTAATAAAGAAAATGATCTGCCAGCTGCTAAAGAAGCCACTCTTAGCTTCTTTCACTTCCCTTTTCTTTACCTATTCAAAGGACAGGAAATGCCCAAAAAAAAGCCAGTGGGAAGGAAAAGTCAAGGTGGTGGCTGAGTCAGTGAGCGAAGGCCGACAGGCTTCCTGGCTCAGGTCTCTGAAATCCTTTCAAAAGTCCCTACGCCCCTTTCAGGCCTGCCACCTGGACCCCACAGTGGGTCGGGGTAACTGGGAAGCAGAGTGCCACTGGACCAGTGACTGGAGCAGGCCCTGAGGGAGAGGCTGAGGCGCTCCGCGGGTCGGGGTCCTGGGGCCGAGTCATCCTGATGAGCTCATTCTGACAGAGCCACCTGGCCCACCTCCGGGTGTTTGAGAAAACCCCAGGCAGGGGGCTGTGGAGAGCCCGCTATGGGCGGTGCTATCTAACCCAGCCGCCACACAGCGCTTGAGCGCCGTATCAGGCTGCTCTGGCCGCTGCTGAGGACACGGAGGCCAGCTCAGAGTGTCCGGACCCTGGTCTTAAGCCACACAGGCCCTGTGGCCTGGGAAGCCAGGCTGTGGTCAGCTCTCCACCCATTCTATCCCAGGGACTCTGCTGATGGTCTCCCTGCTAGACACAAAAGCAGGGGCCTTGGTAATGTCTGTGACCTTAATGAGACCCCCAGGAACCCTAAAGTACAGTAAAGTACTGAGAAATCCCCACCCCAGCCGTAAGAATGCCAAGATGGCCGCACGTTTCCCCACCTAAGAAGAGCAAGAACTGGTGTTTCTGGGGAACCTGCTCCACCTGCGCCCAAGGTGGCAGTTCTGTTATTTCCCCTGTGTACAGACCAGAAAACTGGGGCTGAGAGCCACTTGGACACATGACGAGGAACCCTGCAAAAGGGGCAGAGCCCGGCCAGAACTCAAGACCCTGATCCCGAGGCCCAGGTCCCACAGTGCTCGCAAAGGACCTGAATGGCGAAGGTGGCAGGAGCCTTTCTTTCCAGCCCAGACCACCTCACCCAGGCCTAGGCCTCAGGCATCTACCCAGGAGGGCCCAGAAAGGCACGCCTGAAGAAGGATCTGGATGGAGGCAGACCGTAACTGGCCTCCAAGACCGCATGCGTGGGCTGAGCCAGGCTGGGCTGGAGGCTGGGCCCCCTTGGGAGCCAGCCTCTGGGCCAGGAGCCAGGCTGACCTCTGGCCCTCAGGCCAGGATGAGTGTGTCCCTTTCTGCCTCTCTTTTTCTTAGAAGTCCTTTCAGCCCTGGACTTTCTGAAGTTCCTGCTGCAGTGCCAGCCACTTACTAACCCCTCACTCCTCAGGTCTCATTTCTCACCCTGATTCAGCACCCAAAGGGGAAGGCTCATGACAGTGCAGGTGCCATGGGGCTCAGGGGAGAAACGAACACACATCGGAGACCCTCAAGGGCTCCCTTTCAGTTCCCTATTACTCTGTGGCCTTACAGACTTGGCCCCTCAGAGCTTCAGTTTCTTTGGCTGTCAGATGGGGTTGAAAATGACAGCACTTTGCAGATGGAATAATGACTTCGACAGGATACCAAGCAGCTTCTCTGGGCCAGGCACTGTCATAACTGCTGGATGCCTAGTTCCTAATTAATTCTTTACGACAATCCATTGAGGCAGGAATTAAGAACAGAGGCATAGAAAGTGAAAGTGGGTGCCCAAGGTCTTGCAGGTCGTAAGTAGTGGAGCTGGGGAGAGTTGAGCAGAGGCAGAGAGAGCTTTCCTTTTGCCTCTGATGAACAGTAATATTAGCTCATGGCTTCTTATGGACTTTGACCTGTGCAGGGAGCTGTGCTGGCCTGCTCACTGTGCGCCCCAGCTGCTAGTGTGTGCCTGGCACAGAGTAGGCACTCTGGATGAAAGAAAAGCCAATAGAGCAGATGCCGGAGAGGCAATAAGCTGAGCTATGGAATGAGACATCCCATTTCCCAGCTCTGTGATCTCACGTGATTGCCGCTGCCTCTCAGAAGCTCAGTCTGCTCATCGCAAAATGGAATCATAGTTATAATAATACCATGAAAGGGTCACTGTGAGGTTTAGAGGCATATATGAAGAATCCCTTCACCTGCAACTCGGTAAGTGGTACTTTTATTATTGTTTTGGATTATTAATTCAAAATTTTGAATTAATTTGAAATGAACAAATGTCTGCAAAGGGACTTTGAAAAGTATCTTCAGATGGGTTTTGATGCTTTGATCTGCCTGAGGACACAGACCTTTCCCAGGTCAGGATGGAGGTATAAGGCTGTGAGCTCGAGGGTGGGTCATGGAACCATTTGTGTCACCCTGTGAGCCAGCAAGTGATGGGGCTGACCAAAGACCTGAGACACAGCCTGAGGCTTGAGTGGGGTCAGACTGGGAACAGGCCACCCCCGGGACCCTCAGACCAGAGCCCCACAGTTTCAGCCAGCTTTCCAGTCTCAGTAGGCTTTTCAAGACCACCCCACTCACCTTGGCCTCATCATTCCACTGAGGAAAATAGAGGCCCAGTGATGGACAGGGGCTGCCAGGGTGACTGCGAATCATCAAGAGCAGAGACCCGAATCCCTGACTCTTGACCCCAGCCACTTGTATCTGTTGCCTGGCTGAGCCTTCCTGTCAGAACCACCCTGACCGTCTCCAGCTCCTGGGAGGGCACAGCCTCTAAACAGGTTGATTTCTGCCCAGTCAAGGACACATGCCCTGTGGAGGGCAGCACCCGGCCTGATCTTACTCCCATGCTTGCCTGCCCCTGGCTCGGGCCTTAGCATGGGGTAGGGCTTGGAAATACCTGCTGAGTGAATGGGACCCGACTCAGTGCTGGGCCCAGGCTAGGACCCTTTGAGACTCCCAGAGCGGTGCACAAGTCGACCCTGAGATCACACAGGTGAAACCATATGAAGCAGTGAGAAGGTGACACAGGAGTGAGGCATGGCCCGTCGGTTAGCACGGTGGTGTGAGGGTCACAGGCTCTGGACCACAAGGCCCAGGTTCAAGTCCCAGCTCCACCATGGACTGGCTGAGGGGAACTTGAACCAGTTCCTTAGCCTCTCTGGGCATCATTTGTGGGGGAGATAGAGTACTCACCCCACAGCGTTGCCATGAAGATTCGTGAGATGCCCGCACTCACCAAATGGTGGTTGTTACTATTATTTGGAAGACTCGCCTCTGAGCCACACGCTTGCACATGCATGGACATGGCTTCCCCAATAGCTGGATGGCTTCCAGCAGCAGAACTGTTGCCCTGACTCACTGGGCAGAGCTCTTTGAAAGGCACCTGCCTTTCCCTGCTGCTACCGTTAATTCCCTCCTGATCCTTCTGGGGGACTCCCACCAGCCTGAAGCCCCTTCACTCCTGTTCTGGGCGGCCACACAGAGACTCCTAGGGAGAAACTGAAGCCTGTGAGCGCCCTCGTTCTAAACGGCCCCAATCTACTAGGGAAAGCAAGGGATGCCCAAGAACCTTGGATGGACAAAAATGAGCTCACAGTGACCTCAGGCTGGGCCCTTCTCCCCTGTGGGCCTCCACATCTCCTGTGGTAAAATAAGGGTGATCTAAAATATGATCACGATTTCCTTCTGCTATCCCTTCGGTGACTGAGCCTCAGTGATTCTATTTTCATGTTCTCTCTTAGTAGCATCATCACCCCCACAATAGCTAGCATTGATTGCACACCTGCTATATGCCAGAAATAAAACCCAGTGATTGATCTAATAGTAACTATTCGTTATTGAACGCTGTGATCCACCAGTGATGAACACTTAACCGATTATCTCGGGTAATCCTCACAGGAGCCCTCTGCGTAGGTACCATGACCATCCTCAGGATGAGCGAGCTACTACGTTCCATGTAATGCGGCGGCCTCATTCTGCTGGGACGGGAACCCAGGAGCCGGGCCCACAGCCACTCGGTCATGCCCAAGTTCCTACAGCCCTGTGGAATAGGAATTACTGTCTTCATTTTACTGACAAAAAAATTACCCTGTAGCCCAGAAAAGGGAAGTGACTCAGCCTCCATCACACTGTTTGAGGTGCTGGCCTCTGAGGATATCCTGCTTCTACCTCCTTTCATCCCGATTGTCTCAGCCAAGACCTCAAAGAAGTGTGCTTGGGTTTTGTGCCTCTTAGTCCCACTCAGAACTCCTGTCCAGTCACTCTGGGATTCTAGCTAAGCTTCACATAACTGAGGGTCCAGCCTTTGGCAGGAGGTCTGACTTCCAAATAAGTGGAGCCCAAATGTGGGAACGGACACAGATCTTAGAAGCCCAACTCCATCCATTCCCAGGTCCTCACTGGAACCCAGGGAGGGGACTTATCCCACAAGGGTGCTCACTCGTGCTTGTTTCTAATGAGCTTGTTGTCTTTGCAGCCCATGACAGGTTTGCCAGTTGGTTATGATGATCTTCATTTTGTAAGAAACTGAGGTCATATGGTTTATCTGAGCAGGGAATCAGTGACTAGTGCCCCAGGCAAGTTATATCACCAAGGATACTCCAGTAGATTGTGGAGGGAAGGTTGTTTTTCCACCTTCAGGGAGGGAATTGGGAGGTGCAGGCTGCAGGCCCTTCCTCCAGCCAGGCAGAACGAGAGGTCAGGATGAGGGGCACACAGCAACTTCAAGGGCTACTTCCCCGAGGAGTCGCTTCCCTTCCAGTGGCTGCGGTGGAGTGAATGGTGGCTTAGTTCCTCTCTTCGTGCTCCCTTTATATACTTACCTTTTTCCCCCAGGAGCAAAGAAAAGAGGAATCTGCTGTTTTATTTCTGAAGGCCCAGGCAAAGTGAGAACCAGAGCCCTCCTACGGAGTGACGTGACTCACTCCCCAACCTGCAGATGAGGCCAGCCAGAGCAAGAGGGCCTCGGGATGACCTGACCTTTTGTTCCCTTTAGGACCAGAATGAATCACCAGCCTCACCAGGTCACACTGGCCGGTCCCAAACTTTCCTGGGTAGAACCAGTACAAGCATTGAAATGAGTTGGAGGTGGGGGTCCCCATCAATGGGCACAAACACAGGCAAAAAGGGTGAGCTCCTACTTCCTCTTCATCCTCAGCTTGGCACTTGGAAGAAGCCAGGCAGGACTTCATTCTTGTTAGAACAAAGTGGAAACTGGGACCAGAAAAGGAAAGTCAGGTACAATGCCTCTAACCACACAGATCAGCAAGGTGGAACCTCCTACAACATGCGGGCGCCATGTGGAGTCACCACACAAGTGCCCTCATTAGTTCACTGACTCACGCAGGTGGTCAGTATTGACTGGACATCTGCCAGGTGCCCCTCATTCTGCATGCTGTCCCTTCTCCAGACCTTGCTAAGGAAGACTATGATCCTCATGCACAGATGAAACTGAGGTGCTGGCCAGGACTGCCCAGCCAGGAATCCATCCCAGAGCCATCTGACTCTGAGGCCTTATTTCTTTTGACTCTGTGTCTACAGAGACCTGGTCTGCATCAGTGGGCAAAGAATGCCCTATCACAAATCACCACCTGGGTTCATCCAGGAGACCTGAGAAAGCCCAGTACTTTTCTCAATGAAGCTGCTGGAGTTATTTCAGAGGAGGAGCCTGCCACAGGGAGAAGCAGAAACTCGGGCCTGTCATTTGGGGCTTCAGCATTCCAGAGGCCAGCTGTGTGAGCCTGACGTCACTTGCCGAGTTCCAGGCTGTGCTCTGCTGGCTTGCGACCCCTGTTCCTCCATGCTCGTCTCCTCCCCTTGCTCAGCATGCAAGAGACTGAGTGGTGCTGGCAGCTGCTCCTCAGCATCTGGCGGAACATTCTGCCCCAAAGCTGAGCTCCTCTCACTCCCCAGCCATCCCTGGGGACAGCCAGTGACTCATTTCCATTTTTGATTCAGGGCCAGGCACTAGATCTTTCCATAACCACCGGGACTGACCATATGGCATTGGAATTAAGGATGTGAACTGTGACATCAGACAGGTCTGAATTCAAATCCCCCTTCTGCTGCTTGTTGGCTGTGTGATTTCAGGCAACCAGCTTACCCTCTCTGAGCTTCTGTTCCCCATTTATAGATGGAGACCATGGCTATCAACTCTGATGTCTTCTTTATTGAAAAAGTCTTTTCTCTTTTGCCTGCAACTCTGAAAAATGAACCATTCCATCCTACCAGTTTTCTTTTTTATATACTCACCATGCATAAGCCAAGGAAAAAGGAAGTTGATATTAGATTTCTCAAAATGGAACAATGATATTTAGATACTATTTACTTTATGCTAGTCATCTATTATAAGGTGCTATCATCAGCCCCATTTTATAGATGAGGAAACTGAGGCCCAGAGAGGTAAGGTAACTTGTCTAAGGTCACACAGCCAGTAAGTGGCAGAGCTCAGATTCACACCCAAGTTGTCTGGCTTGAGAGTTCATGCTCTTAATCACTATGCTGAGAAAAGCAAATAAGATGAAATACATAAAGCATGTGGTATGGTACTGAGCACACTGTGAATTCTGAATAAATATTTACTGGTAGTATTATTACTACTGTCATTGCTTTGCCGTCAGTATGTCTGTCTCATCCTTGACCATGAGAAGTGCGTCAGGGCTTCCAGCCTTTCCAGCCAAGTCCGATAGCCAAGAAGCTCTTGAATTAAAGACAGCCAGTTGGTCCTACTCAAATATGTGGGTCCCTTGGCATGCCAATTAAACGTTCCTGCCATGTGGCCATGAGCAACTGACCTTATGTCCCTGGGCCCCAGTTTCCCCATCTGTCAAGGGAGGCTGCTCTGCTCTGCCTTACCTCTGGGCTGGGAACAGGAAAGAAAGTACTAGGTGTGCCTTGGGTGTGTTTTGGCAGGCTGTCAGCAGACCCTCCGGCCCAGGCAGCCTGGAACCAGAGGCCTGTTTTCACCACTGGGCTCTACTGCTTCCAGGTGAAATGCTCCCAGTTAAAAGGTTAAGCTTGCAGTTTGGGCCCCAGGCCTCCAAATCAAAAGCCAATGAGATGCTGGTAAGACCTGAGACAAAGTGTCGCCGTCAGGTTATAGTGAAAGGCTGGGTACGGGATTATTAGGCAAAGACAAAAAGAAAGCAGGGCTCACAATACTGATAAAAAGACAAAATTGAATTTGAGGTAAAAATCATTCAATTGCATGATAAAGGGACCCTTAACTCCCTTTGCCTCCATGTGCCACCCCCATTGGCTTCTCCGTCTTATTATCCTTCCCAGACCTTTTCCACTCATCCAGTTCTCCACAGAGGCCTGTCATGTTCCTTGATGGACTAGCCACACTCCTCCAGGCCCCCACTCTGCTGCTTGCATTCACTTCTTGGAGTCTGTTGGCTTGTTGAGATCTTTCCTACCTGGTCGTCTTTGGCAGAAAAGGATCATTGGCTCTCCCTCCCCTGTTCCCAAGGCCCCACCCTTGCCTGCCCTCTGGGCAATAGGGAGCTAGTCTCCCAGGAGGAGTGGAAGGAGGATGGGCACCCAAAGGACCTGCACAAAGTGAGTTGCTCACACAGCCCTCTCCAGCACTAGCCTATGAGTGCAGAGCCTGGCCCACAGTAGATACTCATAATGGTGTGTTAGTGAACTTAAACAGAATGCTTAGACTGTAAAGTTTTGTTAATTCAACCCCCAAAAATTGATGAGGACGTCTCGTCTGGCATCATTGGTCCTGAGCTACACAGTAAAGTTTTTAAATTTTCCTATTGAAGGTTTTCATCTAGAAAAGAGTGAATCAATCTTCCAAGCCCATGCCCATCTCTTGCTTCCTTCATTCATTGTGTATTGACTATTTTTACCACCAGACACTTGATGTTGTAAGAATGCAATATTGTGTAAAGCTTAAAGCAGCTAACACTAAAGTAGGGACAGGAAGCCTTCCACCCATTGGTCAACATCTATGGAACATCAGCTATTTATTACAGATATTTATTGCGCATAATGCAATGGGAAACAAACAGTTCATGTCACTTACAGTCTTTGGTGCGGGGGGTGGAGGTAATGACATACATCAAAACCATCATCACAGCAAGAGCCACACACACCCACGTTCTAGCTACCTTTCAAGACACTCTGGAGTCTGGCTCAGCTGGCTTAGCATCTCAGCTTCTTCACTTACTTCATGTGACCTCGAGCAAGAGCTTGAGCTCCCTGAGGCTCGGTTTCATTATCTTTACAATGGAAATAATAATGACTTTCTTCCTAGGGTCATCATGAGTATTATAAGAAACAACTCAGGTGACTGATACATCATTTTTATCGTAATGATAGTGACAATGACGATATAATAAACACCAGATGAACATACGGAAAGCGAGGGGGAAATACTTCCCAGAGCGGGGGATGGCATGCACGAGGAGAATTTTCAGAAGGTGGTTGTGAGGGCTGAGTTTTAAAGGAGGGGTTGGATTTCTATACAAGGAAGTGGCCAAGAGTGAATCAGTTCAAAAGTAGAAAAATGAATGATTCAGAAGGTCATTCAAATAAAACAAATAAAGAATCTGAACCAAATGACTGGGCTCCTTAAAAATAGGACATTGCACTGCCAAGCTAAGAAAGTGTTAGTCAGGCAGAGGAGGTGGTTACTGGGAAATTTCACCCAGTTCAGCATTATTGAGAAGTTGCGGGTTCCTGCGGCCTTGAGTGGGTGTTGCACAATCCTGTGGGGTCAGGGTTACCCACACCCTAGTCCAGGGTCTGAAAGGGAATTGTTTAGAATAGGATCAATATTAGACAAAAGAAAGAAGCCACTTGAAAAGTGGAGCTGTCTCAAGAGAAAGTGGTTAAATGTGTTGGAGGAGTCTGGGGTGAGTCCAGCAAACAGCTGTCCTGGGGAAACAGGACATGGGACATCTGGAAGGCAGGGACTCACACCCAGGGGTCTGGGTCTGATCCACAAGGCAGACATATCCCATTCCTTCTCCCCCAGGGTCCTGCCACGCCCCTCCTGACTCTTCCCCACACTTGCACTACAGGGACATTTTGGAGTTCTCCAGCTGGCTGATGGAACTAGGCAGAGGGGCTCGGATCCCAGCTTTGCTACTTGTTTATGTGTGATCTCAGACAAGTCACTTCACCTCTCTGAGCCTTCATATTTTGTCTATAAAAAGGGGATCATAATATTGACTTCACTGGATTTTGGTGGGGAGTTAATGAAACACATGCCTAGCACAAATAGGTGCTCAGGAAACGTTAGTTCCAGCACCTTCTCCCATTCTTTTCCTTTAGACTTCATCCTTCCTTACCTCTTCTGGTGATTTCTTGCTAGAGGTAATCATGGATTCTATTGGCAATAATTGAATGCCTCCTGTCTGGTAGCCTGCAAGTAAGATCATTGATTCATTTGTCATAACTTAAATTTATTAGTACTTATAATGTGATAAGTATTGTTCTTGGAATAAACATGAATGTATATATAAACAAAGGGATGAGGGGCATGTAAGAGGTGGAGATGAAGTGCCCCGGAATGGAGAAACCGACATTTATAGTGCCCCCAATATGTGCCGGGCATGGAGGTGGTCATGCAGGATAAGGAGGTAAGAGTGGCACAGCCTGGAGCTTTGGAGGGACCACATCTCAGGGGGAGACAGACACACAGACCCAAATTATGGCTGTGGGGCCCACAGGAGGCTGGGATTTTATCATCTTGGGCAAGGTGAAAATGACTTTCAGGAAGAGGTCAAGGGGAGCTGGGTGCTGACAAGTGGATAAAACCAGGAAAAGCGTTTTAAACCGAGGAACAGCCAAGACAAAGAACAGTGTGGGAGACAGCTGAGTGCCTCTTTAGAGGAAATGAAATAAAATCTCTTCCTATAGCATAGGATGAGGCACAGAGTTAAGTGCTCAATAAAAGCTATTATTACTGTCAGATGGTCCATGAACTTGACCCCTCTGTGGTTAGCCAATATCGCTAAGACTCACTACAGAAGACTGATCACCTCACAGGATGAAAGGCAGGCTCAGGGTCAGAGGAATGAAAGAAGTGAGTTTCAAAGGGCAGCTGTACTGTGGGACAGGCCAGGTCTCATTTCCTGCTTTAGGGGGCCTGTGAGGGTCCGTCCTCCCTGGGGCTGCATTTCTGTTCCCTTCCCCAAACAGAACCTCTAAGTCTGGCTGGCCTACTGACCAGCCCTTGGCTAACGGGAAGGCGGGCTGCCCTGGGCCCCAAGTCATCTGCTCATCCTGATGAGCCAGGCCTTGGGGATTCCACTGACCCTGGGGAAGCATTTAGAGAAGTATCCTGCCAGTCATCTGCCCTGCGTTGTCACTGCCTGTCAGGGCTACGCGGGGCAGGTGGGGAAATGGCAGATTGCGGCACTGAGCAGTGGGAACCAAGCGCTGAGGCCCTGGAGCTGTCTTCTTGGGTCTGTTACCAGAAGCCAGTTACGTAATGAGTTCACTCATGCTCTCAGCAATTGTGTATTGAATGCCAACTGGGTGCCAGGTGCTGTTTCAGGCTCTGGGATGCCTCAAGGACAGACACAGTGTCCCTGCTTCAGGGAGTTCACATTTTGGAGGAAAAATACACACTAACAGTGTCCTCCTGCATTTTTGTGGGTTTTCCTTATACCAAGTCCTGTACCACATGCTGTGCCAGGATCTCATTTAATGTCTTCATTTGCTTCAAGAGGCAAATCTGAAGTTACATAATTGTTATCCCATTTTAAAGATCATGTTCTCTTGCTTTAAGAACCCACCCGCAGGGACCTCCTTCCCCACACCTGCCCAGTATTGCCTCTCAAAAGGGTGTGAGCTAAGGTGTGGGACAAAAAAATGATAGCTAGCCTTGCTCTAGGCTCGGGATGACCTAACGGGGCAGGAATGAGGGGCCTCACATCTTCTAACAGTCAGGCCCCACCCACCCAAACCACTCTCCCAAACTCAGATAGCTTTCAGAGTCTGGTAATAATGGCCTTTCTCAACATTCCTTAATCATCATCACTCTGGACTCAGGCATTTAATTGCTCATCTGTTTCTCTATCCTTTCATGAATGCAGAATTTCTTTCATGATTGGATCAGGGCAAGAGCAGCCTGTGCCCACATGGTGCCGTGGTGAGTTCTCCCTCTCCCCCACCCCCGCTGAGGCTGCTCTGCCATTCATTCTCTCACTCTGTGCCCTCACGTGAGCCTTGCTGTGTGCCGGGTGCTTGGGTCAGGGCCCGAAGAAAGGCAGAGGAAGAAATGGGCCTTTGTGGTGAGGAGTGACAGAGAGGGGCTGGAGAGACAGTAGCCCAGGAGGCTGGGAGTTGCTCCCAGCAGGGGGCAGAGAACACCCCCTGGGTCGGGAAAGCCAGTAAGAATCATCCAGGGTCAGGGTTGTCTGGGCAGAGGTGCATGAGAAGACGTGTGGCATTTGGGTAAGCCTGTAAGTCACCTGGGGGGTTTCACAGGGCCAAGCAGCAGAAGGCCACCGAAGAGACTAGAGTGGTCCAAAGGCAAATTGGTGAAGGGTCTTTAGAGTTGGATTAAAGGAAGTGCTTTTCCCTCTTCAACAAGCAAAGACAAAAACACACCCACAGAACCACCTTCGATATTCGAGTCAATTCAACAAATATTTAGTGAGCATCCCTATCTGCCAGACCTTATTCTGGGAATAATAGAGATTAAAAAGCAGCCCACAGAAATCCCTGCCCTCATGGAGTTGACATTCTAGTGGGAGGAAGACAGGGGAGACACTTAATAGTGTTAAGTGTCGTGGGAAAAATAAAGCAAGGGAAAAGCACAGAGGGTGCTTGGGCTGGACAGGGGTTACACTTCTAAATAGGACAGCCAGGGGGAACCCCACTGAGAACTTGACATTGGGGTGAAGGCCCCAAGAATATGAGGGGAGCACTGCCGATACTGGGGGAGGGTTCCTCCAAGCACAGTAAGTGCACAGACCGTGAAGTGGTTGTGGGCCGGGCTCACCTGAAGAAAGCGAAGGGTCAGTGTGGCCGGAGAAGCGTGGGAGAGAGGGGAGGCTGACAACAGGGTCTTTGCCTGTAGCCCCGGGAGAGGCGGCAGCTGGACGGCTGGGGACAGGGCAGAGAGAGAATCACGGGAGCCCCTACACTGACAACGGTTTCCCACGGGAGGCTCTGGACACCAGGCCGGAGATTAGCCCAAGAACCCAATAAATACACTTAAAAAAACTGAAAGGTTGGATGGCAGGCCTTCCAGTAGCAGAAGCCACACATGAACGTGAGGTCAATTCAGCCTTACACCTTCTAACACTGCAGCCTTTGGGTAAGATGTGATAGATGATCAGTGGCTGACATAGCTGTCCAAGAGGTAGTAGTGAAGTTAAAAATTAGGTTGCAGAAGAGTATAATCCATTTTGTGCAGGAAAAGTGAGTAGATGTTAGATAATGATAGATTAGATAAATAGATAGATAGAGATAAAAAGAAAGGAAGAGAGGGAGGGAGAAAACTGCACAGACACGTTACCCAATGGGAACTGCACTCCCCACCCCCCACCAGCTGCCCTGCTCCTGAACTGAGGCTAGTCTCACAGGCTGACCAGCTCTCCCCAAAACACAAATGCAATCCTGCAGTATTACCAAGTGCATGGACTTTGGTTTTAATTTTCTTTATTATGAAAACTACATTAAAGAGAATACATGATTTGGTTCACTATCTTGCCAGAAATGGAAGTCTCCATAACAGATTTTACTGCTGGTTTCCTGTGGAGATGGTGGAAGGTGATATGTTGTGCAGGGCTCCTGGAGGCTTCTGAAAATTCCATTTAAATACCCCTGCTTCTTTCCCAAAGCCTTTCTCTGTACCTCATCCCTGACTCTCCACTCCCAGCTCTACCTGTAAACTTTCCATCCCGTTCTCCAAGCACCCTGGCTTCCTTTCCTTTCTTTCCCCTTGCTCTCCCTTCCATTTCCCACTTGGCAAGACCAAAGCAAAGGGAACAGAGAATTTGGCAGCACAAATAGCAGGCTGATAGTCAAGCTGGGCCACTGCTGTCCTTCAGTGTCCCTGGGATCTTGCCTGTACCCTTGCAGTGGTTACTTCTGCAGAGGCACCCAGGGGCCTTGGCATGCCATTTTCCACCCTTCTGAAAAATAATTTCTTCTCTGTATGTACTTTAATTTTGTATTAAAAATAATAATTATACCCCCATCCAGGCCTCTCCCTAACATTGCAGAGAAAGAGAGCACAAGGAGACCCCCAACCGCTGCCTACCCCCTTTCCCTTCCTGCCCTGGATCCGGCTGCTGGGCCGCTCCGCGGCGACAGCCCAACCTGTACTCACCATGCCCACTCCTCTACATCCGAAAGCAGACCCTTAGTCATACTTTAGCACTAAGCCTATCCTTGTCAGGTAGGACCCAAAAGGAGGTCTAGGGAGGCTTTGGAAGTGGACTTGGGAACATCTAGGCAGTGAATGCACAGGTCCTGGCTGCCCAGAACTGGGAGGTGGTGTTAGTACTGCATCC
Source organism: Smutsia gigantea (assembly GCA_032199065.1). NCBI lineage: Eukaryota > Metazoa > Chordata > Mammalia > Pholidota > Manidae > Smutsia > Smutsia gigantea. Next base: position 29,688 of record JAVSCE010017668.1, on the reverse strand, counting down.
ATGCAATGGCACAATTACCAGTGTCTTTCCCTTCTTCTGCATTGTTGGGACTTTGTACACATAGCAGAACATTTATGATCCTTATGTGGCCCCCAAATCACTTGGCTACATGTGGACAAGCCGAGATGACTGCAGAATGGCATGTGGGTGGGGGACACGGAGCGGGGAGGGCTGGGGCACCAGGCAGACTTGTAACGCATGTTGGACTGTGTCACTTCTTAGCTGAGGGTGCTTGAGTAAGTCCCCTGAGCTCTCTGAGCTTCCATTTTCATTTTTTATAAAATGGGAATAGTAATAACCATTTTCAGGGTTATTGGAACGATTGAGTGGCCAGGCAAATTTTTAAAAAGTAGTTGTTATTATTTTTTAAATGTCAATCGATGCCAGGAATATTTTGATGATCCTCCTAGGGTGGTTTCAGCACGCTTATTTTCTGGTCATAATTACTTCCTCCAGCACCTCTTACATCATCCTCAGCCTTTACCCCACCCACCCTCCCTGCCCTGTCCCTCCCATTAGCCGCATCACCACTCCCTGCCCTCAGGCTTAGCACCCGCCCCACGCCACCCCAGGGCTCAGCCTTAGGTGAAAAGAGCCAGAGGGGCACCCTTTCTCTTCTACCTCACACTGCTCTTTTAAGTTTCACCCTCTCCCTGACCCACCTCAGACCCTCTTACTCACCTCCGCAGGAGCAGTGTGGATGAGCTCATGTTAGGGTGTTACCCTTCTTAGGGTCATTTGCATGTTATGCTGGATTAACCTGAGGCTAGATCTCTTGGTCAAAGAGCCAAGGTACAAATAGAAATAAAATTTGCCTGGGATCCAGAGACTTGGATTCAAATCCTATGTCCATGCTTCCTGATTGTAGTGTCTCTCGAGGGGTCAGTTCATCTCTCTGGGCATCAGTGTCCTCATCTGTAAAATGGAGAATATTCCTGCCCAGCAGTTTTTTTCTTAGATCATTGACAACATGTGTAAGACATGGCTAAGAGTTTGGTCAGTGATAACAATTAGGTTGAGGCCAGACAATACAGGACCTTGAAAAGCAGGCTAAAGAGCTCGGGCTTCATCCTGAGGGTAGTGGGGAGTCATAGAAGGCTCTAAGCAGCCCTCTGTTCAGCACTGACCACTTGGATTTAACCCAGAGGGTCAAGGGTAAGAATAGCAGAAGGAGGAATAGTTGAGAGGAGGAGAAGGTGAAATAGAAAACAAAAATCCTGGTTTTTCTTGCCTAATTTTTCAAACACTGATTTCAGCTAGAACAACCAATACCTAGTAAAATAGAAAGAAAATAAGTTTTTGTTGAAAAACAATAATAGTTAATGTGAATTGAACTGCTATTATGTACCAAGCATCTTGCTAGGCATTTTACTCTATTATCTCATTTAATTATCACAATTGACCCATGAAAGGGTATCGTCATCACCTCCCTGTTAGAGATGAGGGACACAGGTGCAGTGAGGTTGGGGATGTGGTCTAAGGTGAGGGAGAGCAAGAATTGTAATTCAAGGTTGCCGGATCTCAAACCCCAAGTTCTTAGAGGAAAATCAAACATCTAATCAGACTAGAGCAAAAAGACTAGCAGAAATCTGAGGTATCCAATAATACTGAGATAATTACTTCTCCCTACAAATATTCAGTAACTCTAAGTAAAGGATTATGTAATATGGTATAAGTGGAAAAAGCACATTTTTATACAGTGTGACTATAGGTATATTTTAGAAGTGCAAGGACACAAGATATGATTTACAAAAACAATCACAAATATAAGATGCCTAAGATAAGTTGTCAAGGCCTTTTTAAGAAAGCTATAAAATTTTATTAAATGACATTAAAGAAAACCCAAACACATGGAGTCACATACCATGTTCATGGACAGGAGGGTACTTCTCAAAGTGTCCTGACAATATTCTAATCAAAAGCCCAACTCAGTTTTTTACATAACGTTGACCTAAATCCTCATTTTATGTGGAGGAACAAAGGGCCAAGGTTAAGACACTCCCAAAGCAGAATTCTGGGAAGAAAATTAACCTAGCAACTATCAAAACTTATGGTAAAGCAACCACAGTTTAAACAGTATGAAACTGGAACAGGGATTGACAAAGTGATTTAGGGAAGAGAATAAAGGGTCTCAGTAAGGGGATCCACACATATTAGAAAACCTGATTTCTGATAGAGGATGCCCTGAAGACCAAAGAGGGAAGAACCAATTATTCCATAAATAAAGGTGGGAAATTTGGCTACCCAAATGGGGAAAACAATACCCCTTTACACAAAAAACTCAATTCCATGTTGATCAAGGCCTTCAACATAAAAGAAAAACCTTAAAACTCTTACAAGAATTACTCAGTCATAAAAAAGAAAGAAATCCTGTTGCTTGTGAGAACATGGATGGGCCTTGAGGGCATTCTGCTAAGTGAAATAAGTGAGACAGAGAAAGAATACTGTATGATATCACTTACATGTGGAACCTAAAAAAAAACTGACCTCATAGAAACAAAGAGTAGATTCGAGGTTACCAGGGGCTGAGTGTGGGTGGGGGAAATGGGGAGATGTTGGTCAAAAGGTACAGACTTGCAGCTATGAGATAAATAAGTTCTGAATATCTAATAGTCAGCAATGACAATATTTCCAATACTGTATTGTATACTTGAAATTTTCTGAGAGTAGATCTTCAATGTTCCCCCCACTCGCACACACAAAAGGTAACTGTGAGGTGGTGGATGCATTAGCTAACCTTATTATGGTAATCATTTCACTATATATATGTGCCTCAAATCACCATGTTGTATACCATAAACTTACCCAATATTACTTGTCAGTTATATCTCAATAAAGTTCAGGGTAGGGGGAAGCTTTTAGAATAAAATAAAGAGTATCTTTATGATCTCAGGTAGAGACAGATTTCTTAAGCAAATCACAGAAAATTAAGTCACACTGAAAAAGATTGATACATTTCACTAGATTAAAATAGTTTCTGTTCATCAAAAGATATCACAAGAAGTGAAATGACAAATGATAAATTTGGAGAAGATATTTTTAATGTATAATCAATAAATGATTAGTATCCAAAATAAAGTCCTACAAATTCATAAAACAAAGACAAACCATCTAATAAGAAAATGGGCAAATGACTTAGATATTTTACATAAGAGGAAACAAATAAGACCAAGAAACTTATGACCAGATGCTTAATCTTGTTATTACTCATGAAAATGCAAAATAAAACCAAATTGAAATGTCATTTCATACCCACTAAACTGGTGAAAGCAACCAGAATGCTCATCTTCTCTTGATGACCGTGTACACGGGGAGTGCCACACTGAAAAATATCGCACACATATCTTATAACCCAGCAATTCCATTCTTAGTTATATAACTAGAAAAACTCTTGCACATGCATACCAAGGTATATGTTCTAAAGTGGTCATAATTGTTTTGGTTACTAAAAATCCTGAACCCACTTCACACACACATTAGGATGGCTGTTACTCAAAAATATAAAATAACAAGTGTCGGCAAGCATGTGGAGAAATTGGACCCCTGTACACTGCTGGTGAGAATGTAAAATGGTGCAGCCACTAGAAAACAATATGACAGTTCCTCAAAAATGAAAAATAGAACTGCTACATGATCCAGCAATTCCACTTCTGGATATATGCCCCCAACGGTTGAAAGCAGGGATTTAAACAGATATTTGTACATCCACATTCATAGCAGCATTATTCACAAGAACCAAAATGTCAAAACAACCCAGTGTCCATCAGCAGATGAAGGGATAAACAAAATGTGGTATATATACACAATGGCATATAATTCAGCCTTAGAAAAGAAGGAAATTCCAACATATGCTACAGCATGGATGACCTTGAGAGCATTGTGCTAAGTGACATAAACTAGTTACAAAAAGACAAAGACAAAGACTTTATGATTCCACTTACATGAGGTACCTAGAGTGGTCAAATTCAGAGATAGAAATTAGAATGGTGGTTGTCAGAGGCTGGGAAGAAGAAAGAATGGGGAGTTGCTGTTTAGTTGGTACAGAGTGTCGTTTGGGGAAAAGTTCTGGAGATGGATGGTGGTGATGGTCGCAAACAATGTGAATGTACTGAATGCCACTGAACTGTACACTTGAACATGGTTAAAATGGTAAATTTTTGTTTATATATATCAAAATATATGTATCAAAAATACATAACATTAGTTGTTTTGTTTAATAAAATATTGTAAAGATGAAAAAATATCCTGGAAACCAGCACATGTCCATCAGCAGGAGAATGAATAAATAAATCGGTGTAAAGTATACGCATACAGCGTACTACTATAGAGCAGGGAAAGTGAAATGATTTACACTAGCATATATCAACATGGATGAATGTCACAAGCATAGTAAATGAAAGGGGCAAGTTGCAAAATAACATACTCCAATTATATACCGGCCAAAAACTTAATATTGTTTTGGGACACTATATACACACACACACTGTATATACATATATGTACAGCATATAGTATTTACTGTATATATAGTAGAAGTATAAAAAAAAAAGCAAAGGAATGACTCACTCAAAATTCGAGATGTTGGCTGCCTTGGGGTGGCCTGGGAGGGAGGGAAGCGTGGGGTATTGATGATGGTCTATTTCCTAGCTGGATGATAGATACGTGGGTATTCCCTCTATAATTCTTTAAATTATACATCTGTGCTATATACAGTTGTTGGTGTATATATATTACATAATTTTAAATATAGATTTTAAAAAATATGTATGTAGAAAAAAGACTGGAAGACCTTTAAATGTTATTGTGTCTCAGTGGTGGGGCTCTTTTACCTTCTATTTTTCTGTATTTTAAAAATACTCTCTCATACTTTCATAGTGAAAGCCTTAAATCATATTAAGAAGAAAAGAAATGAAGAGAGCTTTTCCCTCAAATTTGTTCAGATGAAAGGGAAGTGAGAGAAATGGGTGAAAGCTTTGGTCTTCCCCTATTCTAGTAGTAGTAGCTGAAGATGACCTTGGGATTTTGAGGCAAAATACTAATTAAGAGATAATGGGTTTTAACTGTTACTTGAGGAAAAGACTAGTTCCTTCAAAAGCTGAGCTCCGCAGTCCCTCTTCTCAGGAAGTCCCAGACAGTTTCAGGAGTGGGCAGTGAGTTTTGATGCCCTTTTAAAACAAGAGACGCAACAAGGGAAATGAAGCTGCAGGAACCAGCTCTTGCTGGACTGATTTCACATGAAAACTTTGGCATGCATCCCCTTCCAGCCTTAAAGACTAGATGGAAGAGTAGAAAAAGAGAATTATCACAGAGCTAAAAGAAATAGTTGAGTTAGGAGATGATTTGAAAAATACGATCCAACACAGTCGCCATACATCTGGATAGTACGGCTGCTATCTGGGCAAATTTCATTCAAAAGATCTTAGGTTTCTCTTCGCAGCATTATCATCTTGTTGTACCTCCTCTCTCTCACATCATCACTGAAATCCCAACACTGGATAACAAACTCAATCGTTACCACTCTGAAGGCATTCATGTATTCCACAAACACGTCCATGTTCACAGCTTGTTTGGGCCTGGAGATACAGGGAAATGAGACAGAGACGGTTACTTCAAGGAGCTCACCCTCAAGAGTGCGAGACAGATATAAGAACAAGTAAAATGGGATAGCAAATGCTTGATAACTGCAATGTGGGCCACAGAGGGAGGACATCTAACCCAGGCTGGGGGCAACAAGGAGGGCAACCAAGAGGAGGTAGCCCTCTACCAAGTTTCAAAGGATAAGTAAGGATGAGTAAACTAGGCAAAGATGGGTTAGGATGAGGAGCTGGTCCTCCAGGCAGGGAGGACTTCATGGGCAAGGACATGGAGGAGAAAAATTGGCATGGAATGAAAGGAACCCTAAGTACTTTTGAGATAGGACAGGGAAACAGGCCAAGGGCCATGCCATTATAAAATCTATTTAGCCTGGGAAAAAGGCCCAGTTTATTCTTTAACTTAATCTCTATGCTGTTCTTCCTCTTCTTCCAGCCCCATAATCAATTAAGTAACTTTGTAACCAGCGTAGGAGATAGACCTCTGAAGTGTAAACAAACCTATGTGGATAAAGAATGCCAAGATTTGGATCAACAGTCACCTATATAACCCTATTCTTAAGATAAAACTTCAAAGGAATTATGAATCACCTGCATACATCATGTCTTAGGCTGGCCCCTACCCAAAAGGCCCTCTAAAAACCCCAAACCCTAAACCCTTAAGCACGCCTCCTCTCTGGTGTTGCCAGCATCCCATCTGAGTGTGTACTGTCTTCTATCAAATAAACTTTGTTGCATAAGCCTATTGCATTTGTCTCTGACCTCATTTCCATGATGAAGACAAGAACTCACTGACATCCACCTCTGGTGATAAATGTCTTTGTCACTTTGCTATTTCATTCAGCTTTCTAGTCTTGACACAATCCTTTTCTTTCTTCCTGTTTTATTTCAGACCAGCAGGGAAGTGGAAGTTCTCAGAATATAAACTCACTCCATCCAGTGCTCCACAGCTCCCCCAAATCCTGGGGTGGTAGTGGCGTAGTTCCCACGCCATGCAGATTCAAGCAGAACTCCAGGTGATCCTGGCTTTAGGAGTCGGTCCAGGATTTGTCCTACGCTGAACAGGAGTTCAATGAGCTTCCCTTTCCTCCTCCTGTTCTTCCTTGCCCTCTACGGCCTGCATAGCGGCTGGCGTCCACTACTACTCTCACTTTGATGAATTCCTTCTTTACCTATACTTGTCTGATGTGGTGAGAAGAATCTTTCATGATCAGAGTCAAGAACCCTTGCCTGTCTAGTTGAGGTTTCACCCAGTGCACGGAGAGAGACCTCCCCAGACATAGATGCATGACAACAGTTTGTTTTTTCTGGAGTGTGATATTGTGATTTCTAGTAAGAAATATGTGTTTGCTCTTCATCCTGTTTCTGGCACCGAGCTTCTAAAACCAACGGAATAAGTGATAAGAGTGATAAAGTTGTCTTTTGTTATTCATAACAAGCTCCTTCCAAGCAAACCTGAGTTTCTGTTTATGAGGTGACTTCTGGAAGGCCCCTGATGTTGGGGGCTGGTTGCCAGGGGAACAAAGCACATGATTGGGGGATTGTAACTGAACCCCCTCCCCCACCTCCAGGAAAGGGAGAGGGGCTAGAGATCAACCTCCAAATGATTTAATCAATTGTGCCCATAAAAGGAGCTCCATGAAAGCCTGAAAGGACAGAGTCTGGAGACCCTCCAGGTTGGGGGAACATGTGGAGGCACTGGGAGAGCACAGAAGCTCCTTGACCCTTCCCACATACCTCTATGTACTTCACCCGGCTGTTCATCTGCATCCTTTATAATAAACTTGTAAGCGTAAGTAAATGTCTCTGAGTTGTGTTAGCCACTCCAGCAAATTAATTGAACCCAAGGAGGAGCGTCTCAGGAACTCCTTTGTACAGCCAGTCACTCAGAGGCACAAACAACAACTTGGACTTGAAATGGCACCTGGAGTGGGGCAGTCTTGTAGGATGTAGCCCTGAGCCTGGGGATCTGACACTATCTCCAGATAGACGGTGTCAGAACTGAGCTAATTTCTTGGGGGTTTTGGAAAACACATGCTGGGTGGAGCATTGAGCACAAGGAAGGGCCTGACCAGGGGAGGCTGGAGACATTATGAGAAGCCCTGTCTAGAAGATCTTTCCTTTTCAGGTAAAAGAACTTAGACCCAGTCTCTTGGGACTTGAAGAGTCATGGAGGGATTTTAACAAGAAAGAGAGGTGGCAAACTTGTCCCTTGCATTATGATCAATCTGCCATTTAAGTGGCCCTTGTGATGATATCATAAAGCAAAGGAAATGGGGTACAAACCCCAAGCAAACTAGGTAAAGGGCAGATACAATCCAAATTTGGAGAGACAAATGCACGTCTGAAACCCGCTCTACCACTCACCAGCTGTGGTGAGTCACATCTCTGAGCCACTGTTTGCTCATCTGCAATGGGGCTGATGTGAGCAGCCAATGTAATCCTACATGGGGAAGCACCTGGTATATATCTGTATTTGCCTGAAAAAAACCTCCCAGGTATATTACTAATCCAAAAATTAAGTGGCAGAATAACATGTATGATATTATTGATCTTAAAAGGCAAATTAAAAACAAAACATATGTGTATGAAAAATACAGAGAAAAAAGTTGGAAGGATTCATACCAAATGGAAAATAGAGGTTATTTCTGGTGAGGTAGAAGGAAACCAAGATTGGAGCTAGGAATCAAAGGAGTATTTAGCCTTACTTGTAACGTTTTCAATTTTTACATGGAAAATGCATTCCTACACTACTGTGTATTTAAACATTAATTTTAAAATAACCTAACAAAAGCCCTTGACAGAGAGTAGATGTTCATTCGCACCCTTCTGCTTGCTCACGCAATGATTTGGGGTCTTTCCAGTTCCATTTCCTAATTCACCCTAATTCCAACCCCAGCTGGAGGCCAGAAGGTGTGTCATAGTCACTTAACAAATCTGTAGAAGGCCTTCTCTAACAGGGTTACTGGGTCTCTAGGAAGTAGGTTAAAGGTCTCTCTTGGCAGACCCTTGATCCCAAGGTCTCCCGTGGAGGCCACCTGTGGGACTGAGCAGGGCCCCTGGGCGTGCTGCTGTCCCTCTGGCCTTTCCATGGACCCTCAACTCCTTGGGAAGCTGCCACTCTTGCCCCTCCCTCCTGACTCCAGAGCTCCCGGCTGGGAAAGTGGAGAGATGCCTGCCTCCATTGCCATCCCAGGGAAAGGCCAGAGAAGAGCCTAGTCCAGGGAAAGAAACCCTCATCAGTGGTTACCTTTACCTTGGGGGGTGGGGGGGGAACAGGAGACTTCAGTCCCCACTGTGGGCCCTTTTTCCTGGGCAAGTATCTTTTTTAATATGTTACTTTTTAAATTAAACAATTACTATTCCTTTTATTAGTTCATGAAAATAAAAACAATTTTCATAAAGGCTAATGCTTTATTCTTGAGGAATATATGGCTTGGAGGGGCAGGGCAGAAAGAGCAATGGATCTTTGATGAAGTGGCCTTTCTGGAGACCCTTTCTGTAGAGTCTACCAGGACATTTCTTGTGGATCGGTGAGGATTTCTTGAATATAACTCATGTAGGAATCCATGTCTAGGGTCTGCTATCTAAAACAAGTCGATTGTACTTGTTTTAGAAAGGAGGGGAAAAAAATGAAAAGGAGAATGGACTGAACTCACAGAGTACGGTGAGGCCTTGGTTATCTTACAGATCTCACTTCTCGAGTAGGACCATGAGACCAGAGAGGAAATGGGACTTGATCTCCAGCTAGAACCAGATCCAAGTGACAGGGTCTCTGTTACAACCCCAGGATAAACGCCTGTACCTCAGCCCACCCCTCAAGTGGGCACTGTGTCCATTTTGCAGAGGAGGATGAGGGGATGGGGGGGAAAGAGACATCCCCAAGGTGACTCAGACAGGTTAGCCACTGACTGAGCGAGGCTTAGGATCCTGATCTCTGACCCCAAAGCCCTCTCCTCCACCTTTGACCTCACCTCTTGTCATGCAACTCTTGGGGTTACAGTGAGTCAGGTTTTATTTGGCCTTTCTCCATTTGCAGACACCTTGAAAAATGTGGATCTGGCTGAAGACACCTGGAACATATTATTATGGGCTTATCTCTGTTTATTACTATTCATGGAGCGCTGAACACTTTTATGTGAAGGGAGCTTCTGTCCTGGTCTGTCATTCACTTGCCAATGAATGAGTAATGGCCTTGAATCTTCAGAGGTCCTCAGGTTACAGACGAAGAGCCTGAGGTTCAGACAGCCGGAGGGACTTACTTCAGTTATACGGGAATCACACCCAAAGTCACCAGGGCTCCCTTTTCTGTTTCCTCCTCAGAGTCAAGGTAGGCTTGACACCCAGTCACTGGCCCACCCTGAGGACGTACAGCACAGTCATCACCCAGAGAACAGACCCACCTGTCCCTGGACGTCAGCACTGCCAGCACACGACACCCACTCACTGTGACACATGTTCACGCTTGGGTCACACAAAGGCTTCCCCAAGCTCCCCAGGTCTGGCCAAGGAGAGGGAATGGCGGGGAGGAGCCCGAGGGGATGGGGTGGCAGCAGAGCCTACCACGGTGGTCCCAACTGGCCCCAGGCCACAACACAGACAACGGAGGAAAGGGTCCAGGTGAGCTCCAGGTCAGAGAGAGATGAAGGCGAGCAGGTGGCGCTGAGTCACACAGCTGGCGGAGCCAACTGCTGGAGGCAAAAGTTAGCACTGCCTGGGTGAGACCTCAGACTGGTGAGCTTCACAATCCTTGGAAAGGGTGGATGAAATGCCACATCCTAGGCAGACCAGAGGTCCACTCTCTGAGACAAAGGATTCCCTCCCTGCATGGGCTGAATGCTGCTACCTTTGTATGCATCCACCTTAGAATTATCAGAGTAGGAGGGGAGGGCAAACTGCCATATGCCATGTGCCCGATTTTATGCTAAGTGCTGGCCCTACTTCAAGGCATCGAATGTTATGGTACGAGCATTATTAACTCCATTTACCAATGAACAAGCCAAGGCACAGAGTAGTTCAGTTACTTGCCCAGGGTCACACAGACAGGAGAATGGAGGAGCCGGGATTGAAACACAGCCAGCATAAGCCAAAACCCGTTACGTCACGAGCCTCACAGAGCGGGAGTGCAGTGCGGGTTGGTGTGCCAGAGGAAGGTCGGCGGACGGATCTCAAGAAAGAGGCAAGACTGCATCACACCCTGCAAGGGAAACCAGACACTCCTGGATTTATCTGGATTCGGAGACAGAGTGGGGGCTCACAAAAAGGAAGAAAGTGGGGCTCAGAAAAAGAGAATCCAAAGAACTGAAATTTCCTTACATGCATTGAAAATGCTGGAAAGTTACCTCCCAGGGGCTGATGACCAGGTCATTCCCCACATAGTTGTGGGGGCACCTGGGCACTTAATATAAAATGGGCGCCCTTTGTAGGCACACATGTGTATCTTCCCACTAACTGTGCACCTGGGTGGCACACAGAGGTTGGTGCTGGGGCAAGACAGGAACACATATCCCCCCTCTGTATATAGGGTTCCTTGTTCAGCTAACACAACCCAAGCAGCTGTTGTGTGCCTGGCATAGGTGTTACATGGGGAGACACCATGGATCCAGACTCCAAGTCAAACAAGATTTGCAGGCATGAAAGTTACCTATGTGGACTTCAAATTGCCCTTCAAAGGCTATATATGGTCTGCCTCAGTGAGGAAGAGACCATCATGGGTGAGTGTGGAGGAAAGTGTGACGAATGCTCTCAGCATCACCACCATTGATGATTCTTGCCTGAATCAATCACTGTGATGGTTGCCAAATGGTGATTATCTAATTCCATCATTCCTTCCATGTTTATTAGTTGGCATCCTGCTGTTAGGAAGAGCTCTCCTTTCCCCCCCATTGATTTATCTATTTGTTTATTTTTGTCAATAGAAACTCACAGACTCTTATTTTATTCCATATGTAACAATCCATCATTATTATGATCAATTTTGGTTTTAAATTGCTCCAGAGTTGGCCAGTGGAGCTCCTTCATACTGGGCTGTGTCCTTTTGACATGTCCCCACCATTCCTTGAGCAAGTCCTTCCTTTCTGACCTGAAAATATGCTCCAGACTCATCTTGTCCTTTGCCCTCTCCTAGCCTGAGAATCAGAAGCCCTGTACTTTTTCAGTGGAGAATGGTGTTTAGAGACCAAGATCTTGGCAGTAGGTATGTCATTGCTTGTAGGCCTTCCCGGATGACAAAGGTAGAAAGGAGATGTATATATATCTACATACACACACACGCACACATGCATGCACACATACATATGCTTCTTTATCTATCTACATATTAAAATCCATGAGTTCAAACCAATACCTAGAATTCCAGTTCAAAACCACATGGTTTATTCCAGTCTTTCTCCTCTCCATATTTGTTCCTCCTTTCTCCAACAATAAGAATCTGGCTTCCATTATATGCAATATGCACATACTGAATTGCTTAATCGACCTGCGTGCAACAATCTCCCATTTATGCAGTACTTCTCTCTGGCTCTGGCCTTTGCAGACCACCGGCCATACAGCCAAGTTCATGCTGGCCCTGGCATCACTTCACACTGATTTACATTCGTTGCTTCAATAAAGATTTACTGATCATCTACTATGTATATATCAGTCATTATCCTAGGTTCTAGGACATAGCAGGGAACCAGGCAACCCCTGTTGTCATGGAGCTGATGTCCAGTGGGGGAGACAACACACAAAATAAGTATGTGATAAATAAATTAATATAATAGTATGGTAGAAGGTGATAAATGCTACAAAAAAAATTGAGTAGTGTAAAGGGGGAACCAGGGAGACATGCAATTTTAAACAGGAGAGCCAGGGAGACCTCATTGAGAAGACATTTGAGTAAAGATTTGAAGATGGGTGAAGATATCTAGGGGAGGGCAACAGGCAAGACCCTCAGGCAGGGGCATTCCCTCTGTGTCTGAAAAAGCCACTACAGCCGGAGCAGAGGGAGCAAGAAGGCTATCAGGAAAGGATATCAAAAACCCAACAGGGGCAGACCATGGGGCTGTTGGCCATTGAGAGGACTCTGCCTTTTATAATATCCTGAGCGACATGGGGTGAGTGGGTGACATGGGGAGCCTTGGAATACTCTGGGCAGAGGAGGGACATAGTCTGACTTAGGATGTAAAAGGTCGGCGCCTGCTATTGTTTAAGGAATGGCTGTCGTCGATGAGACTGGAAGCAGGAAACCAGCTGAACAGCGATGTTTAATCCAAGTAAGAGATGATGTTGCTATGTCAGGGGGCAGCCATGTGAGACCCTTCATAGGGCTTAGAAGCTGGGCTTATTTTTTCCTGATTCCTTCTAGGTTTATTTTGAAGGCCAAGGACACTAACATCAGAGTACTGGGTCTGCCACAGTCGGTGACCTTGAGAACGCTCCTCGCGAGCTTGGGCTGTGACGCTGAGAGTGTGCACTGCCGAGTGGGAGTGAAGTGAAAGTAGGCAAGCTCTCGAACAGCCTGAGCCAGCTTCTGTCTTCTGGGTGACCTAGTAAATCTCACGCTCTGAATTTGAAATAAGGTGATCCCAGAATGCTGGTTTGTCCCAGGTGCTGGGTGAAAGCCATAAAAACTCGCCTCAGTCCTGCCACTATTTTAATCAACATACTCTCAAATACAACTTCTCAGCGCATAATCAAAGATCATAAGACTCGTGAAGACCCAAGACACCATGAGTGAGAAGAATCAGAATCACCAGAAAGGGTCTCAGGAATCCCAGACACAGGAATTATTTTTCTGGCACTGAATACAATATAACTATGTTTACTATCTTTAAGGAGATAAAAAGCAGGGCCTGAAAATTCTGCAAGGAAACTGGAAACCATACAAGTAATTGTAGGAGTTAGTGTCCTGGCCTGAAAGTGATAACATACTCTAAGTTGTTAGGGGAGAGTTTAACAAAGGGATGCTTTTAGCAGTATGGGAAGTGTGTAGGGAAACTATCAAAGATACCCAAGAGCTATAAACAGTGGAGCGCTATTACTATTCCTAGATCCGAAAGGGCAAGGAGAGGAAATAGGACTGGAACTCAGGAGAATGGAGCTAGGTGGACAGGACCATCTGACAGCAACTGTGATATTCACTGAGGGATACAGCCAACCTGGGTGACCCCTCAAGGTGGAAGCTGAGAGAAGAGAGAGGATGGGGCAGAGGTAATCTTTGAAAATATGGTAGTTGGTAATTTTCCAGAACATTCAGACATCAGTCCAGATTCAGTATGTTCAATGAACCTCAAATTTATACCCATACTCATTATAGCGCCCTGGTTGGGCAGTGAGGAGTTAAGGATAATGGCAAGGATAATGGGCACCTGGAAGTTGGTGGGGCTGTCATCAGCAGAGAGGTGGGGGGACTGAGTGAGACAAATGCCAGACAGTTGAGGGACTGCCTGGCTGCCCCTGAAAACACTTGTGTTCGAACCCCATGGCCCCTGCAGCTCTTCTGAGTAGCTGGACAACAGGTCTCGTAACTGCCTTGGGACTCTCCTCCTGCTCCCACAGACTCCCCTGGGGATGCAGCAGCCTTGGCCTTGGCTTTCCAGTCCAGCTCATCCTCCACAGTGGCCAGCAGACAGACGCTTCTAAAAACTGCAATGGGTGGTGGGGGGTGTGCTTCCCCACTCCCCTGGTTTCCACACAGGGGGATTTCTCCTCAGTGCTTTGGGGTTCCCCTCACCCACCACGGAGGGAGTGGGGTGAATTCTGACTGGTGGGTTGGCATAGGGGCCTGAGACTACAGTGTCCAGGTCTTTTGGAAAGTGGAAGCCGCATTCTTCTCTGCCCTCCCCTAACCTTCCCGGCGGTGGGGGTGGCGGTGGGATAGGCATGGGGGTATGTGTGTGGGGGCTGTGCTCTCCTGGCCCTTCCTGTACCTGCCAGTTCTGGGAGTAGTCACATTTGCTCAGAGCATGGGCAGGAAAGAGTGCCATTTAGTGGGCTCTCTCAGACCCTCAAATCAAAATAGCACAGTGCATCCCAACATGCCTCAGGGCTCCTAAGTGCCTACAGAAGAAAGTTCACAGTTTTAATATGGCTCTCAAAGGCCCTCACAATCCGGCCCTCACCTACTTAACTCTCCAGCTTGACGTTACCACAAGCCACAGCCATACCGTCTACTCTTCCACCTCTGTGTCCTTACCCAGTGTGTGGCCAGCCTCCAAGATGACCCCAGAAATCCCTGCCTCCTTGTGTGATCCCTCCCTTTGAGAACAGGCTGGATGTGAAGCGAGGAGGGTGGAAGTGACCTTGTGTATCTTGGAGGCTACTTTGTGAAAGGCTGACTCTTATCACTGGTGCTGGGCGAAGCCAGGCCATGACCAGCATTATGAGGAGGTCCATGTGGAGAGGACTAGAGTCTCCTGCAACAGTCATGCAAGGGGGCTTGGACCCTCCAGCTCTAGCCATCTTCAAAGACTGCAGCCTTGACCAACAGATTGACTGTAACCTCACGAGAGATGCTGAGCCAGAACCAGCCACTTGGCTGCTCCTAGATTCCTGGCCGTCAGAAACTGCTAGATAATGCATGTTTGTTGTATTTGTTTTAAGTTTGGGTAATTTGTCATGCAGCAGTATATAACTCTTTCCCCCTGACTAATGCCTACTTGTTTTTCAGGCCTTAGCTCAGACTCTTCTGCCTTCTGGAGGCCTCCCTGACTCCCTACAGTAGCTATCTGATGGTTTAGCCTCCCAACATCCATTCCATCTTTGCCAGTGCTGCCCTGACTTTTCTTTAGGAAACCACCCTCCTTCACCTGAATCTGTGTGTGCAGGATGAGGCTGATTGCACTCCAGGTGCCAGGGGCTGGCATTTAGCCTAGGCCTGGCCAATCAGCATGCTCCATTCTCCTGGAGCCACTGGTTGGGCATGTGCCAGAGCCAGGCCTCTGTGGGTCAGCCCAGGGACCTTTGCAGGAGGTATCAGCAAACAGGTTCTCATTATCTGCTGGAGTTGCTGAGCAGGAAACTGTCAGCCTGGAGCTATGGGCAAATACTTTGCCACCACGAAGGGAAAGACTGCCTTGAGATGAAGCCAGAAGAAAAAAGATGAGCCTAGGGATGGGGACAGAGATTCCAGATATGACTGAAGTACCTGAAACCTGTCTACCTCTGGAGGGCTTGTTGTCATCATTGCTGTTTGCCTGGGACAGTGTGCTCTGGTTTGAAATGATTTCTGTCACCTGCAGCTGAAGGGGTTCGGACCAACCCATCATCCATGTGGGTGGAATCAGGGACCCCTTCTTGGCCACCCAGAACCTCTGCTGCACCCTTACCACCGCCCTTACTACACAAATGGATCTGCACAAGGAATGGGTACCCCCAGCCACAACTTTTTTTACTCGCACCGCACTTTTGCTCACCACCTCTCTGCTTCTTGAAAACAGGATGCAGCATGTTCATTTCTACATCCAGAAGGCCTGTCATACAGAGTTGTTCAGTGAATAACTTATAAGGAACGAATGAATGAATGAATGAGCGTCTCCTTGTTGGTCAGGAGACGCTAGTAGAGCAAGAAAGGAGAGTTATGTTCTGAGGCCTACCTGCTACAAGGCCCAAGTCACCCTCAAGACCTCTCTGAGCTGACATAAGATTATTATTTCTTAATCTCACTGCAGCCAGACCACAGCTAAACCAGTCACACCCATGGAACACACACCAGTCTCTCATTACAGAAAAATAAATCAGAGCCTGCTATTCCCCTGTGTAAAACAACTTTCAGTGACATGTTCGGCAGGATGAGGTGGAGGCACATGAGCATTGGGTTCAGGGAACGCTATATTCTAGAACATTCATTTGTTTATTCATTGATTCATTCAGCAAGCATTCACTAGCACCTACTGTGTGCTAGACACTGTACACGTTTCTTCACCTTCCCAGCAAGCTTTTAGGGCCATGTATTTGTTATTCAAATTACCCCAAACTTAGTGGCTTAAAACAACAAACATTTATCACCTCACAGGATTCAGGGGCAGCTCAGCTGGATGACTCTGGGTCACGGTCTCCCATGAGGTGGCAGTCAAGTGGTCCACCAGGGCTGCAGTCACCTCAAAGCTCAACTGAGGCTGAAGGATCCATTTCCATGTGAATGTGTGGCTGTGGTCAGGCCTCAGAAGAGTGACTTGCAAGCTCACTCCCGTGGGCTTCTCCACAGGGCTGCATCACAACACGGCAGCTGGCCTGCCCAGGACAGTTGGCCTGAGAGATGGCGAGAGGGTTCAAGGCAGAAGCCATAACCTTTTTATAACTTAGTCTTAGGAGCAACATGCCATCACTTCTGTCATATTCTGTTCATTAGAAGCAAGAGCCAGTGAAGTCCAGCCTACACTCTAAGGGTATGAATACCAGGAGGTGGATTAATTAGGGTGGCAATTAGGCAATTTTAAAAGCCTGCCCCAGGTAAGTTATTGTTGTCCTTCATTTCATACTTTGACACCCAGTCAGGTAAGCACTGTGTCTAGGTCACTAGAGTGTTGTCTAACTAAAGTGGTTTTCCACTTCATTAGACTGGCTGGGGGTGAGGTAGAGGAAGGCTGGGAGAAGGTGCTAGAAGGGGAAAGAGTCTATGTTAATTATCTGCTGCTGTGTAACTGATTACCCACAACTTAGTCACTTAAAATAAGCATTTATTGTCTCACATAGCTTCTAAGGATCAGGAATATCCTGTGTGGTATCATGATTGGTGCACATGGTGGTGGGGGGTCACGGGGAAGACAGTGTAGCTCAGAGAAGACAAATAGGGACTCTGTGGCATCTTACTACACTGATGGACAGTGACTGCAATGGGGTATGGGGGGGACTCGATAATAAGGGTGAATGTAACCACATTCTTTTTGTGAAAACTTTGTAAGAGTTATATCAATGATACCTTAATAAAAAAAAATAAATATTTTTAAAAAATGGAGCAGCTTGGCTGGGTGATTCTGGCTCAGGGACTCTCAGGAGGCTGTTGTCAAGCTGCAGGCCAGAACTGCAGCTTAGAAGACTTTACTGGGGCCAAGGACCCACTTCCAGGGTGGCGCCTCACATGATGTTGGTGGGAGGCCTCACTGCTCCCCACATAGACCCATCTATAAAGGTGCTTGAATACCTTTATGACACTGAAACTGGCTTCCTCTGAAACAAGTGATTCAAGAGAGCCTAAGCAGAAGACTCAATGTGCTTTACGATCTATCCTCAGGAGTCATACACTGTCATTTCTGCAATGTCCTACTGGTTACCCAGGTCAGTCCTTTTCATTGTGGGAGGTGATTACACAAGTGCAAGAGATGAGGGTCACTGGAGGCTGCCTACCACAGGGTCCCACAAGATTAGCAAACCTAAAACTCAACTTGTATTAAGTCACTCCTCTGGTCAGAGCCTCAGAGCTTCCCCTCATATTGTAGCACATGATTCTTAGCTCCAACTCCCACTGTCTTTTGGGTGGGTGGACCATCTGGTACTGGCATCCTGGTCTACTTACAGACCTCAACAGTCCCCACAGAGATCCTTGTTGATGTGCCCCTCCCCATCCTCTCTGTTTTGTGGGAGGCCTGCCTCCCTGGGAAGCCTCCATCCAGCCTTCAGCACATAGTTACTGCACTCCTATCACATGCAGGCTCTGGTGGGCTGCTGGGATACAACAGTGAACAGACATCATCCTCCCTGGAGAGCTTGCAGTCAAGACAGGGAAGCACACATTAGCCAGTTAATAATAATATAATCACAAATTGTGACTTGTTCTCCTAAGGAAAACTACAGGGTGCCATGTGAGCATATAATGGGGGACCTGGCTTATTCTGCATATGGTATTTCGGCCAAGTCAAGTAATTAACTAGTCTGGGCAGGTCTATTAGCATTAGGCTTAGGTACAAGTGTATGAAAACCCAAACTAACAGTAGCTTAAAAAGATAGATGTTTATTTCTCTCTTAGTTAGAAGTCTGCATAGGTCTGAGGACAGGTACTGTGCCACTCAGTGACAGGGACCCAGTCTCCTTCTATCTTGTTGCTCTGCTCTGTGTAGTCCTCACTATATGGTTCAGGATGCTGACATCCACATTCCGGGCAGCCAGATGGAGAAAGGGATACAGAGGGTAATATACATCACTGTCCCTGAAGCTGCCTCTTACATCTCAATGGACAGAATTTAGTCACACGGCCACACCTAGCTGCAAAGGAAGCTGGGAAATGCAGCTTTCATTCTGAGCATCTATAGGCCCAGCCACAAATTGGGAGCTCCATCACCATGCAAAAAAAGCAACGATAGCCCACTCTATCTTATATTTACTGTGCTCGGCACTGTCCTAACTCCATGACATAGAGCAACACTTTTCACCTTCACAACAGATCTTTGAGAAAGGTGCTCTAATTGCCCCTATTTTACAGCTGAGGAAACTGAGGTACAGAGGCAAAATAGGTTCGGAAGTGGATAAAACTGGAAGATGAACCCATGCAGTTTGGCTCCAGAGTCTGGGCTCTTTTCACATAGTTAAGTTATGGAGAAAGGGAGAATGGCTACTGGGAGACATGTGCATTCTCTGCCCACAGCAGGGCCTGAGATAGAGGGAAGTGCTCCATACCAAAGAAGAGCAGATGCAAAATATCCCTCCTCAACCTCCATTCCCCAGCCCCCTCTCTCTGGGAGTAAGATCCTTGATAGCAGCGCCTCTCAAACTTAAATGTGCCAACGAACCTCTTGGGAGGCTATGCTAAATGCTCACCCCATTCGATAGGTCTGGGATGGAGCCCAGAATCTGCTCCATGATGGCCAAGCAGCTGGCCTGTGGACCACCATCACAGACTGTGGACCACATTTTGAGGAGGGAGAACATGTGGTCATGGCTTCCAGTGCATGACCTCCCTCCCACACAGGGCCAACAAAGAGTGTTTGGGTCCAGTGGCTGACCACTCAAGGCCCCTTCGCCTTCCCTGCTGCCCCTAGGTTCTTGTTCAAGCTCAGATTTCCTTCCCTCTCCTCAAAGGGCCAGGCCACTTGAATGAATGAATGAATGAATGAAAAGGGAATGCTGTTGGTCACAGGGAGGGAGAGGCGAGGCCAGGCCATGATGTATGCTTCAGGGGAAGAGTTTGGTTCGCCAACCCCGCAAGAGACCCAGTGCTATCACTGTACGTTCTGAATCCTCGCAGAGGAATAGGTATGGTGATTTCCTTCTATTTATGGATGAGGAAATTGCTCTCTGGATCTGCTTTTAGAACATCAGCCCCCACTTTCCTCTCCTGGGGATGTTTCAAGCCCTGTGTCACCACAACTTTGGAGGTGGGGCCAGTGACAGGATCCGTCAAGGGAAGTTCACAGTGAGTTTCCTGTGTGTGGATCTGTGTTACCTCAACTACCGTCTCTGTAATTCACCAATCCTGAGGGAGATTACTTCTGAATTTCACAGCTGGTAACTGAGGCTCAGAGAGGTCTGCCCTGGGCCAAGTCACAGAGCAGTCCTCAGTCACCTCTGAGACACCGGCATGTCCTGGGTGGACCTGGCTTGGGACCAGCTCTCCATAACTATCACTGGAATGAACCACAGGTGGAACATGGAAACCCAGACAGCTCCCAGGCCAGCCACAATGGCTTCGGGAGACTTAGTCCTTACTAGTGCCAGGCACTGCACTAAGCCAGTCTCCCAACTCTCTTCGGATCCCCAGGAAAAAGTCCCTCAAATAATTGTCATCGTCTTCTTTGTGCTGAGTGGAAAGGGGCGGAGGAGGCCAATTGCCTTTCCCGGAGGGCCACAGCCAGGCAGTGGTGGGTCTCCTTACAAATCGAGGACGGCCCCAGCTCCTCCCTTCTCGCAGTGCCAGGCCGTTACTCGGAGCTAGAGGCTGTGCACCGCCCAGCTCTGGGCCGTTCCACCTCATCTTCGCAACTCAAATACACTGTTTTACATATGAAAAAACGGAGGCTCTGAGATTTGCCCGAGGCCACACGGAGAGAAAGTACAGGAAAACACAGTGGGGGGCTTGGAAGGAACAAATGCATCCTGGGGGGCTCCCTTCCCCTCCAAGGGCCCGAACCCCTAAAGGCCCGCCCCTCCCCCTCCTGGCCCGCGGGCCCCTTTAACCGGGCGGCGGAAGGGGCGGCCGGGGGCGGCGGCCGGCGCCCAATGGGCTGCGTGGAGCGTCACTTCCCGGCGGCGGGAGGCTGGCGGCGGGTGTCTGGGGACGCCGGCGGGGGCAGAGGAGGCGTTGGCAGCGGGTTGGGACCCACGCGGCGCCGCGGCCCACCTGGCCTGCAGCGGTCCCACCCCCGGCGGCGGCGGCACGATGCCCTTTGACTTCAGGAGGTGAGTGTGGGGACCCAGGCCACGGGGAACCCTCTCGGTGGGCACAGGGACCCCTCCAGCCAGGCGCGCAGAAGCGGTACCCGCCGCCCTGTGCATGCCTCGGCAGGTCCCTGGGGACCCCGGTCTGTCCCCTGCTGCACACACAGCTGGCCAGAGCAACGGAGGGCCCCTTCGTGCGGCTGGTGGCAAAGTCACTCACCTCCCGGGCCGTCCCACCCCTTTCCTCCAGCGAGCCTCTTCCCCAGCCTGCCCTTAACACCCTGCAAACCCACACCTCGCAGCCCCCATACTGGGAAGCATTAACTCCTTCTCGCAGATGGGAGCAAACAAGCCTTCCTTCTGCCCTCCACAGAACCTCCATTTGTGGACCCCGTCCCTGCTGACAGGTGCGTCCAGGGCACCTCCAATGAGTCCCCAGGGGTCCACAGGGGTCTGCAGCCCCCATCCTGCCTCGCAGCAGCTGGGTGGTTTTAGGTTTCCATAGGCTGAGGCTGCTCCAGCCCAGGAGGAATAGGAGGCCTGTTCGTCTGCCAATCCGGGCCCTGTTCTTTGGGTTTGGGGGCACCATGGGTAGGGCAGGAGACCAGGAGCTTGGGCAGGGCTCCACAGAGGTCTCATCCTCATCTGGCCTTGGCCTTCTGCAGTCACCACAATGGGTCCTTTGTGGGGTCCAGCTGCCTTGTAGTCCATGTTGTGCTGGAAGCCCGCCCAGAAAGGGGTCTTCACCAGTTTCCCTTGAGCACCAGGGGATGCCCTGGCCTGAGGCAGCCACACTGTGGGTGCCTGGCCAGGAAAATAGTGTTGCTTTAGCATGGGGAGGAATCCTGGCTCTGCCCCTTATTGAGCAGAATATGCTAGAAGTTAGGGGCAAAGGCTCTGGGTTCAGGCCTCCCCTTAGTTTCTCATTGGATGACCTGGGCAAATGTCTGAGTCTTCTCAGTATCTCTGAGTTTCACCACCTGCAGATTGGGGCTAAAAATAAGGTCCTCACCCATGAGGCCTGAGTGCATGAGAAGTGATTAACCCAGAGCTTGGTAGGTCATAGAGCTCAGAAGTAGGATGTTAGTACTGAGGAGCTTCTCCATGAGGCCGTTTCCTCATCCACAAAAATGGGGGTTCTGGTGCCTACCTCACAGGAGCAAGCCCTCACTCCCTGCCTGCTTTCCTCCCTACAGGTGTGAATAAAGTCAGGGTAAAGTGACAGCCTTCCCAGGAAGAAAGCCTGGCAGTGACCCCCACGTGGGCATGGTGGAGGGTAGGCCTGCAGAGGATATTGGCCCTGGTCCTCTTGCACTGGCTGATGTGGTACTCCAGCCTGTCTTGGGTACCAATGCCGTCCAGCAAACATCTGACAACTTCCCTGCCCCATCCGTGCAGCCCTGAGGCTGACACCAGCCAGGGTCTCAGACAAATGGCTGCAGACCCAGGGCAGTTTTGAATAAGGAAAGCCTCTTTGATGGGATTCAGGAGAAGTTCTCGCCTCGAACTGACAGTTAACATCCAGGCCATGCGAGTTGTGGTTGGCACATTGATTCCTGTTTCCAAAGAGCCTCCCCTCACTCAGGCTAATCATAAAGATTCCTGTGCTTCTCCTCTGTCCCATGTGATTCAGTAGGTTCTGGTGATTTTGGCCTTGTTAGGGAAACCACTGCATTTGGTCATTTAAACCCTTCACTCTGCACCTAAACCCCCATCTTAAGAAGTTGAGGCTCCATGGCCGAAGGACATCCCTGGATCTCACAAGGAGCTAGATTGAAGGGTGGGCCAAGGTCTCAAGTCACACACAGCTCCTGACCTGGTGCCCTTTGAGTTGGAGGTTTAGAGTGTCCAGGTACCATGGGTTCCCAGCATAACAAGGTGCTTTAATAAATTTTCCTTAGGGCTTGGGCTCACCGCAGAATGGTGAGAATAGATTCACCACTTTGCATTTGCCCTTTGGAGAATGAGCTATTTATGCCTAGTAACCTGCACTTTTAAAGATCTGTTAACTCCAAGGCTCAGGTACTAAAGAAGGTTCCACTGCCCCCCACACCTTCCTCTTCGGTGTTCGTTCATTATTTGCTGTGCTGCCCTCTGCCACGTGCCCCATGGTGCAGAGCTGGGTGACGTGGGCCTGCCCTTGGCTCTGGAGACAAGAAAGGAGGGCATTGTGGTGGAGTCCCAGGATTGGGGCATGCATTGCCCAAATGCAGGTACTGTGGGGCACACAGTCGACCTCTGCTCCCTTGTCACCTGTGGAGGGAGTTTTAATCATTTTTAATCAAAATGAAGGGAGATTGCTGAGTGGAAACTCTTTGCCCAGGCTGTATATTGGTGAGCTGGTGGAGCTGGGATTTGAACTCTGGCTGTTAGCTCAAAAGCTTTAGCTCCGGGATAAAACTGGAGGGGCTCAGAGGGTCCCACACCCTTTCAGATCTCTTAAGAACCATGGGTTAGTGGAGAGGGTATACTGTGATTGGACCCCTCCTGCAGTCTGAGGCCTGGGAGAAACCTCTCTTTAAACAAATCAAAGTGCTCTCTTTAGAACAAAACAAAATCAGGAGTGGGGGAAATAGCAATCTCTTGTCCGTTCTTAACAACACTCCTTGTTTTCTTATTGCTTACGGGACCTCATGTGGCTTCTCTCCTGTGTGTTTTCCTGTTTGTGAAATGGGAATGACAGTACCCACTGGTGAGAGGATTAAACAAGTCAGTGTGTGTCAAGTATTTAGACGGAGTAAGCACCCCATACATCTTGGCCACTATTTTCATTATTTGTGTTAATTCACTGAAGCACTGTATTTCCTTACACTATATAATTCCCTTAATTATTATGTCTGCTCCCTTTCTTCCTCACACTAAAACTTGAGCTCCCCAGAGCAAAAATTTTATCTGTTTTATTCAGTGGTGTAACTCCAGCGCCTAGAACAGTGTCTGAGCCAAACTTCCCCCTTAGAAATGCCTCCCAGAGTCTGTCGAGGAAGCCAAAATCCTGGTGTGATTTGTTATGCCAATTCTTCCTTTACTGGGTGGATTTTCGGCTCTTGATGGAGAATTTCCCCCCTTCCTTCTTTGAATTTGCTCTCTCTAAATCGTTAGGGGCGTGGAAGAGGCAGCGTGCAGAGAAGGGCTCCTGGGCCTTCAAAGATCACTTATGTTGGCTTTGCTCCTGTTGAATTGTTTCATTAATCACTGGCATGCAGTTGGGGAACTGGCCTTGTGACCCAGATCCGTGGGCGTTGGCCCTAACTGCACCCAGGTCCGGTTGGCAGGGGTCAGTAGCACCTGCTCCCTCTCGCTCAGCTTGCAGGGGGAACAGTTCCTGCAGCCCGGGCCCATGGGAGCCTGAGCAGTCCTTTCAAGGAGGCAGAAGATGGCGGCCCCCGAGTTCAAACCCCAAGACCTGGGCTGTGCTGCTGTCCTGCCGTTGACCAGCTGCACCCTAGGACAATTGACTTACCTTTGTGGAGTCTCTGTTCTTACTTTTAAAGAGGGGTGGTAACCTTCACTGCCTTACCTGGTAGGGTGGATGTAGGAGTAAGTGAGATGGCTCTGCAAGGTAGGGCTGGCTACCTAATTTTGCGGGGCTTAGTGCAACATGAAAATGCAGAACCCCTCCTTGGAAAAGTACATGAATTTCAGGATGGCGGCAGCAGAACGTTAAGCTAAGCACGGACCCCCCTGAGTGTGCAGCCCGGTGTGACCCCACAAGTCGCACGCCCGCGATGCTGGCTGGCTCTGTGCCCCCTCACTCTGGCCTTGCCAGGGGGCACTCACCCTCCAGGAGACCCCAGGCCCCCTCAGGAGCACCGAGTGAGCTTTCCAAAGTTGACCTGATTTTTCCATGGCCTGGTTTCAGCCCGCAAGCGGGGCCCTTGCTCTGAAGATCAAGTTGAATTCTTAAGCTCCCGGTGTGGCCTTCCCCAAGGGGGCCCCTGCAGGCCCTGGTAGCCCCCTCTCTCCCTACACCAAGCTAAGCGCCAGCCACCCTGGGGGACTCTGAGTGCATAGTTAACATTCAGCAGATAGGAGTGAACGTGAGTGCCTGTGCTCCGATCCTGCTTCATTCTACGAAGACCTTGGGGGAGCTGACAAAAACACATACTTGGCAAGTTTTAAAAATTAGACTTAAAAATCAGAGCAGAAGGGAAATAAAGACTAGACCAGAGGAAATGATATGAAAATGAAGCCAGTGTTTTGCGTTTATCCAGCACTTGTGCCTGCTGCTATTGTAAGGATCTTGCATATATCCATTCACTGAATCCCCCAACAACCGTACAGGGCAGACCACGTTAACCCTCTGCACAGATGAGCCAGCTGCGGTGCAGCGGAGTGAAGGCACACGTCAGGTCGGTGGAAAGCGCTGGGGTTGGAAATCTGCCAGAAGGCTCCAGAGCCACGCTTGTATCCTGTAGGCTCCTTGCGGAAGCTTTCCCCCTTCCATTCAACTTCAGGGAGAAGTGAAACCTCCCCTAATTGGATTCATTGACTTTCTCCAATCCTTTCCCAGCAGTGCTCATTAAGAAGCTTTAAGTCATCAACTTTTTTTTTTTTTTACTAGCCTCAAGCAGTCTGACATCTGATTCTGAAATTGTCTTTAAAAGACAACCACTAGAGTCTTACGCCAACTGACAGCACCTCACTCTGAAGGGCCCAGGTTTTCCCACTTTGGCCACTGGGGCTTTAGCATGTAGGGCAAATGTTTACCTGATCATGTGGACATAGAATGAGATGGAAAATCTCTCCGAGGCAGTCTGGGTTCCTGACCGTGACATCATAATATCCTGACACAGGGCTTCAGCCAGCGGCGGCCTCATTAAGTTCCATTTGCCATCTGGTAATCCTTTCATATTTTACTGTGGAGTTGCTATTGGGCGGTTTTCATCAGGCATTGGAGAGGCAGGCAGGGTGTGAGGAGGGCATTTGGGGTGAGGCTTACCCACTACGTCTGCATCAGTGAACCTCAGCTCTGGCTGTCCATGAGAATCGTTGGAGGAGTTTGAAAAATCCCGACTCAGGCCGCACCCTAGACCAATAGTCCGGATCTGGGAGGGTGGGGGGGAGGCATCAGTATTTTTTAAAGGCCCTCGATGATTCCAGTGTACAACCAAAACAGAGAAGATTGCTCTAAATCCAGAGAACGAAGCAAGCAGGGCCAGGAGTCCCAGGGCATCCAGATGGCGGAATAGGTGCTTGGAGTGGAGGCTGAGGAGCAACGTCTGGTCCCACATATCACTCCTGCGTGAGCTTAGGCAAGCCCATGCCCTGCCCGGGGCCAGTAAAATAATTGATAAGGGGCAGGAGGGTGGTCTTACCTTTCCACTGATATCCTTGCTCTTTAAAGTTTGGTCCCCAGACCAGCAGCTTCAACATTACCTAGAAGCCTGTTGGAAATGCAGAGTCTCAGTGCCCACCCTGTATCTAAATCTGCAAGGGTAACGAGACCCCTGGGGTGTGCAGTAAGGTGACAAAGCCCTGCTGTGTATGGTTGACTTGACTAGCATCTCCTAGTTTGTGCTCTTCCATACTGTGTCCTCTGCTTTGAGATTTAAACATGTGGGCAACATACTAAAGCCTCTGAGAAGTCCTGCACCAACAGAACCTGAGTCACTTGGTTCAGCCCAGCTTTTGCTAAATGTACTGTCTAAGCCACACTGTTGCTTATAGGGCGTCCAGTACCATTTCTCATAATACAGTTTGGGAAACACAGCCCTAATTGATCCTTTAAGGAAGTGGTAATTAGCCTAATTGCCTATTGTCAGCTTTAACATTTAGGTCTGTTAACTTAATTACATAGGTTATACATGCAGGAAAAGTACAGGACAGGAAAAAACCTCCACCACTACTGTGTATTCTCTTTTAAGTCTTGATTATTGGGAAAGGCAGGAGAAACTTAAGATTACCTGAACTGTCAAAAGCTAGGGGATATGTAGGGTGCTTTACAGATCTCGTTACCCTCTGAGGGGGTGTCAATATTCCCATTTTATGTCCAGGGAAATCGACCCTTAGAAATGCTGGGTCACCCAGCTGGTGCATCAGGGGGCCCCTGGGGACTGGTACACACCTCTCAGCATAATCCTCCCCACCAAATGCCTTCCTCCTAGAACCTGCCGGGCAGTACAGCTGGTCAGGGAACAACACGCATTTGAAATGTTCTGTTTATCCAAAAGGTGGACACCATATTTGAGATGAGAGGCCTGCTCAGTACAGTCACAGTCCCTGAAACCGTGGCTCCTGGTGTTGCAGCAGTCCTGCATGGCCGTAGCGTCTCTCTCTCGCATGCCGGTCTGGGGCTTGACTCTCTGGAAGAGGAAAGGAGGCAAAGCTCACTGCGTTAGCGATGCCAGAGGGCTCCTCAGCTTGTCATACGTTGAACACTGTGCTGGGCCTGTCATTGTACTTAAAAGTCACACTTGCCCCATGAGATAGATACGATTATTAGTCATTAATTTTCTTTGTTTTTCAAATTAATATACAGTCACATTGACTTTTTTTGGTGTATTCTACTATGAAATTCAAGACATTATATGTGACCCCCCCACACAAGACACAGAACAGCTCCATCATCCCCAGAAATTCTCATGCTATCACTGGGTAGTCCCACTCTTAATTCAGTTTTTAAAAATTGGGTAAGAATATTTCAGATGAGGGCTACCTTCTTAATAGATCATCAAATGTGTCATGATACAGTGTTGTTGGCTATGGGCGCAGTGTGGCACAGCAGATCTTTGGCACTTACCTTGTGTAACTGAAACTTTGTACGCTTTGATTAGTACGTCCCTACTCCCCCCACTCCCTGGGGGCCCCCACAGTTCTCCTCTCAGCTTCTAGGAGTTTGACCATTTTAGACACCTCGTGCAAGTGGATTTTATGTATATTTGTCCTTGACTGGTTTATTTCACTTCGCATAATGTCCTCCAGGTCTGTCCATGTTGGTGCACACAGCAAGAATTCCCTTTTTAAGGCTGAATAATAGTCCATTGTATGCATACACCACATTTTCTTTATCCGCTTCTCTGTCTGTGGACATTTAGGTTGTTTCTGTATCCTGGCTCTTGTGATGTAATGCTGTCATGAACACGGGGTGCAGGTATCTCATCAAGATCCTGATTTCAATTTTTTGGATAAATACCCCTTCATGGGATTCCTGGATTGTATGATATTTCTATTTTTAATTTCTTGAGGAACCTCTATACTGTTTTCCATAGTGGCTGCACCATTTAACTCCCCACCAACAGTGCACAAGGGTTCCAATTTCTTCACACTCACCTTTTGTTTATTTTGATAATGGCCATCCTGACAGGTATGAGGTGATACCTCATTGCAGTTTTGACTTGCAGTTCCCTGATGGTTAGCAATGCTGAGCATCTCTTCACACATCTGTTGGCCATTTGTACGTCTTCTTGGGAGAAATATCTGTTCAAGTCCTTTGCCCAGTTTTTAATTGGGTTATTTGTTTTTGGTTTGTGTTCTGCTATGGAGTTGAAGGAGTTTCATGTTTTAGATATTAATTCCTTTTCAGATATATGTGTTTGAAAATATTCTCTGCTGGTGAAAAGGTTGCCATTTCACTCTTTGTTCTTTATTAATTCAGTTTTAAAACAGGAAGCCAAGGCTCAGAGCTGGGAAATGACTGGCCTAGGGCAACACAGCTGAGGAAGTACAGGCCTGCAACTTGAACTTGGGTCTGTGATTCCAGAGCCAGGGTACTTCACCCTGGTCTTACCATTGTCGATCTTTACGATTCCCTGCTAGGTCTTCTCTCCGCTCTTCTCTCTCACTTTCACACCAGGAGCCACTTACATATAGAATGTCCCTTGAGAACTCTGGGGCCTCCTGGTGATATTTGGCCTGTCTTGACATTTTGCTGTGTCCAGGAGCACCTTCCTAGCAGGAGAAGGTCTCTCCACATCTTCAGGGAAAGTGCTACATGGGGGAGCTGACCCTGGCCACCTTTCCAGAATGTTCTACCCTGCGCATCCCTCGGAGGGCAGCCTGCAGTGTGTTCCCCTGGGGACTCTCACATTGCACTCCTTTGGCAGATTATCTGGATTCGAATCCCTTCTCCATGTTTACTAGCTGTGGGACCCTGGCCAAGACACTTGGTTTTCCTCATTTGTAGATTGGGGTGCTCACACTTTCCTTGCAGGGACTGGCAAAGCTGAGATGAGCTCATGTGGAATGTGAGACAACGTGCTTACCGAGCAGGAGACGTTTCCTTCCTCCTCGCCTTACCTGGCAGCATCTCCTGTGCTCCTTGCCGAGCCCAGTAGACCTCAGCAGAGGGTTGTTGGGTGGACATGGTAAAACCAGCACCCCTGGGGATTGCAGGGCCAATGACGCACTCACATGAGACCACATGGGGTAATTTGACCCAGAGCGGGACTCCCCTCTTTAAGTGGGGACAAGAGTTGGCCACGGTCACACGAACCGCAGGTGACATGGCTGACCCAGGCACTTGCCTGTGATGCCAGAGCTGGCTTTCTTGACCTCACTGTGTGCTCCGGAGGCGAGTGTTATCTTGATTATCTTGGGGCCACTCCACAGACACCCTCAGTGTCAGCTCCCGTCTACTTAGTTGTGTTTATAATTTGTTGCCACGGAAGCTTTGAGGGGCCCCTGGAGAGGAGGTGATCTGGGTGACCATTTCCTGTCACCATGGGCATTTGTGGGCCCCTGCTGGGGAGCTGGCAGAGGGTGTGGCCCTTTCTGTGGGGAGCCAGTGGGGCTGGTCATCCTGCCCTTTCTCTGGAGTCCCCCGTCAACAGGCCAGGCGTGGACTGTGGTGGTGGAGGCATTTGTTGAC